>AWOL01S0105214.1:0-17311 GCA_000715115.1 Nicotiana otophora | reverse complement strand
CTTTTGTTTTTCTTTCTTTTCTATTAGAATGGGAAAATAGCTGCACCTCCCTATTCAAGATCTCTTTGTAATAAAATTCTTAGATTTTGTACTCTCTTTGCTTACTTGATCACATAGAGTAATCCATATAATTTAAGTTCGGTCGGGACCCACAGTTGTGGACCTTGAGGAGTGCCTAACACCTTCTCTTTAATGTAACTTGAGCCCTTACCCGATCTTTGGTGGTGTTGACTAGTTAAAACAGAGTTATCTGCAAATAGGCGCCCTAACGCACCTTAAAATCGTTAGGTGGCGACTCTCCCCTTTTAACACCTCCTTAAAAGAGCTGTCACATGTCGAGGCCCGATTTCGCGAGCAAATGGGGCGCGACAGTGTCTACTGCTACTCCTTGGGTGACATGCCAGTCCTTGTTTTTTTTCCTAGGCGCTATGTACTGAAAATTAGAGCAATGCAAGAGTTAAAGGAGGAATAGTCTTATAATCAGCTTTATCGCACGATCTAGAACATCAAGGAAGGGTGTTATTCCTAAATGCCCAAGTAACCCCCTAATTATAGATGTGATCGACAACACACCAATAAGAAGGATTCTTCTAGACACATCTCTGAGACATCCTAGGAAACTTTAAAACCTTAGGCTCTTATACCAAGCTTGTCATGCCCCGACCTCGGGCAGCGCGACTGATGCTCAACCGAGATACCCCGGTCGAGCAAGCCTTCACAATGTCGCCTACCCGACTCACCCATGAATAAAGAGAAGATACATTTCATTAATTAGACAATAAGAAGGTCACACGAACAACACCATTTAATTACCATTGGTTACTCCATTTATAAGTCTCAAAATATATTACACATTCATAGTTTGAAGTGGAACATGTAATACAAATACAATATTTTTAGTTTGACATTCCCAACACCAATATACAGCCCACACCATGTCTACGGAGCCTCTAACAGAAACCAAAGAGTGTTATGATAGTGTCAGCGAGAAGGCCCCGACTACACCTCAAAATGCTATATACAAAGGACAAAATATACAGGACCTCGAAACGAAGTGGGGCTCACCAAGTCAGTTGAGGAGAAGGTGTACTGCTATCACTGCTCAATGTCGCCCGCTGTTGAACCACCTGTATCCATTAAAGATGCAGCGCCCCCGGCAAAAGGGGCATTAGTACATATGAAATAGTACTAGTATGAAAACTAAACACCCCCTCAATAGAACGAGTAATAATACAATGATAAAGAAATATGAAATCAATGAGGGCCTCATCAATATTAAAGTACCAAGTTAGGAGAAAGAATACATTTCAAGCAAGTTTCAATATTTTAAGTTGGGAGATCTTTAGTACCGATACACCATCATGCTTTTAGCAAGGAGTTCGATCACAGCCCGATCGGCTAAGACGCCTCATCCTGAGACGTCCACTCATAATACCACCATGTGCGGCATGGCGTCCGATCTTAGCCTGATCGGCTAAGCCGTCTCACCACAATGCCGTGTGGGTGGACGTCACCTCACATTTTGCTAGCAATCATCTCATCCTATTTAAGGGAATTTATCTCAACACATCAATCTCATCCCATGTTTGGGAAAACACTCTCACCACCTCACACGGGAATTTTACCCCTCACTCCTACACCGGCACGTGTAGATTCGGGGTTAGGTTATTTCAACCTACCCTTCCTCGGTGACTAAGCAATACTCCCAAGGTATTTATTGTTTAAAGAATTTACAGCCCATTTCAATGTCTTTTACACTTCTCTTTATTTCATTGGCACTAGTGGCCTTTATTGTAATATCACTCTCGGCATGTTGACCGTGTTTTATATCTCATGCTCACTTCTGTTGCTTTTAAACACCATCAAGGATTATCAACAACAAGGCATTTCTATTCGAAACCTTAAGTACACATGTGAGAAAATAAGAGTCTTAGGCACAATGAGATTCTTACACAATTCGATATAATAGCTTTCATTGGAATCATGTCTTGAAGTTGTAATATGTTAACACACAGCCCATACTTAGATCACATTCCTGAAGGATAACACAATAAGATAAAAGCATTCAGAATAGTCACATTTATAATGATCAACCCGGGGCTTACAAGAACAATGTGGGATTCAATTCTAAGAGAGAAATTTAGCCAACATACCTCGCCTTGAGCATCTTTAAATTACTACAATGTTCCGGAAATCTTAGCGACTTCGATCTATTTGAAAATATAACAAAATTGAACACAAATTAGGAAGGATTTCATGGTTCCATCTCATTTGAGTATTTTATCAAGCACTAGGTGTGCATTAAGGTTTCAAGGTCCTCCTATGGTGGATTCCTTCATCCCACTACCCAAAGTCTGGCCAATTGAGCTCAACAATCTTCCCACAAACCTTGATAGCACATGCATGCATAATATACAACTATCACACCCAAGAATTTCTTTTCTCATTACCTATTTTCAGTTAAATCCCGAAATTGAGGGCTAGGGAATAGAATCTTACTTCTAGGGTGAAGACGTAGTGAGTTTTCCTTGTTAATCCTTCAAGCCTTGAGCAAGAATTGATGAACAATTAGTTTAGGAACCCCCTCTCACTCTAGAGCACTTCCTCACTCTCAAAATATCAGATTTTTACTTAACAAATAGTCCTTAACGTCTATATATTGAAGTGGCATCGAGTTATAAAAACTATAAAATGGACCCTCCGAACACAGCTATGCGGTCGCAGAGTGGACCGCAGAACGGATGTGCGATCTGCAAAATGGGCCGCAGAAGTGATGTCAAGAATTGGGCTATTCGAGTCAGGTCTGCGGTCGCATAATGCACCTCAGAACTCCCCTCCGAAAATCTACATGCTAGATCTGTGATGGATTGTGCGGCCCGTGAAAGTATTATGCAGTCGCATATTGGATCGCAAAATGTCCCTCTAAAATTAGCCATTTCTTTGTTTCACTCTGCGGCAGATTTGTGGCCCGTAGAGTGATTTTGTTGTTGCATAGTGGAGCACAAAAATGCCCTGCTCTGCCAAATTCTTTCTTCAACTCCCAACGCACTGTTCAACCCAAAAAGTCTGTACCGTCATCAGCACATAAGCTACTTTGGCATCATGAAAACCCGCGTTTTAGGTGAAATTTTTACGGGGCCTTATAGAGGTAGCATCGTATGAGGCCTTATAGGGGAGGCGGTGTTTTTCTCCAGTCAGATGGTTTGATCCTGGGGAGGCCAGGTTGTTGGGAACAAACATGGTTCATGATGACTTGGAGAAGGTGAAGTTGATTCAGGAGAGGCTTCACACGGCTCAGTCCAAGAATAAGAGGTATGATGATAGGAGAGTTTGTGATGTGGCTTTCATGGAGGGTGAGAAGGTCCTCCTTAGAGTTTCGCCTATGAAAGGTGTAATGAGGTTAGGGAGGAAGGGAAAGGTTTTTGGAGAGAGAGGACGAGGTGTCTTACAAACTTTCTTTGTCACCCTGCTTGTCGGGAGTTCATCCGGTGTTTCATATTTCTGTGCTTTGAAAGTATCATGAAGATCAGTCATATGTTTTGCACTTCAGCACAGTGCACTTGGATTAGAATTTGGCTTATGAGGAGGAACTGGTGGCTATTGTTTATAGGCATGTTCGGAAGCTGAGGTCGAAAAATATTGCATCAGTGTAGGTTTAGTAGAGAGGCCAACCAGTCGAGGAGGCGACTTGGGAGACCGAGCATGATATGTGGAGCAGATATCCACATCTTTTTGGCATTTCAAGTATGATGCTAAACAAGTTTCACGATGAATATTTGTTTAAGAGGGGGAGAATGTAACGAGTCAGTCAGTCGTTTTGTATATATAAGCCATGCTTCTCTATTTGATGCTTCCCGTATGTGCGTTTCTTATTTTATGACTCATGGGGTTTGATTAGCTTGGTTTCGGAAGGTTTGAGAGTGATTGGATACACTTAGTCTCATTTTGGAAGTGTAAGTTGTAACAGTTAACCTAGGTTTAATGTTTGTGTAAACGACCTCAGATTGGTGATTTGATGTTTTCAATAGGTTCGTATAGTGTCTTTGGACCTAGGTGTATGTTTGGATTTGGATTTAGAAGTTCCTAGGAAGTATTTTTGGCTCTAACTGTCGTAAGTTGGAAATTGAATGATTGGAGAGTTTATAAGGTTGATTGGGGGTTGACTTTGATGATATCAGATTCAGATTGTTGTTTCGAAATTTAGAATAGGTTTATTTTGTCATTTGTATCTTGTGTGCAAAGCTTTGTTGTAGTATGGATTAGTTAGGTTTGAATCAGACTCTTGGATTAAAGTTAGGAAGTTCTTAAAATTAAAAGTTATGTAACTTGAGTTTTGATGTCTGATGCGTGATTTTAGATGTCATTGTGACGGTTTGAACCTTGAAACAAGTTTCGTTTAGGCATTCAAACTTTTTGGTATGATTAGAGAGTGTCCCAGAAGGCTCATGTGTGTTTTGGATTGGCTTCGGACCATTTGAAAATGGTTGGCAGTTCTGGTTCTAGTGCATCGCACGTCCGGGGGGTTTGATCGCAGGTGCAAAGGCACATGTGCGGGGGGTTAGACGCTTTTGTGAAGCTGGATGGCCCTGTGAAGGGTCGCTTCTATGAATAAGGCCCACAGGTGGGGAGTCACACCTGCGGAGTTGTTGTGCGCGCCTGCGAGGAAAGACAAGCTGAGGAGTTGTGCAGATGCAGATTTTGGTGTTGCACCTGCAGTTTCGTAGATGCAGAAGATTTGGTCGCAGGTGCGAAGGTAGGTGAGTAAGTGACTTTCGTAGATTGAGTATGGGCTCACAGAAGAGGCATCACAGATGCGATGGATTTTTCCGCGGATGCGGAAATTACTGGGCATGCTTATATTTTGAGGGTTTGGTCCATTTGTTATTACTTGGAGTTTTAGAGCTCGGCTAGAGGTAATTTTTGGAGATGTTTTCACCACCACTCTGGGCAGAAGCTTGACAAAGCAATCGTGGGAAAAGACCTAGGCGCTAAGACAAGGAGACTTGGTGCCGAGGCAGTGGCATTGGCGACTTGGTGTTGCCTTGGCTTAGGTGAATGGACTTGCACCTAAGTATTCTTTGGGCAAACGACTTAGCAACGAAAATGACATCATAGCTTGGTGACTTGATGCTAATATTAGCTATGGCGTTGGCAAGGGCAGATTTGATCAAGTAGACGTTTTAGACTAGGAAGATGAATTTAGGCAGCAAGGAAAGTAAAGGCACACACAGAATTTACAGGAATTTCTTCCCAACTTTGTATTTAACTCGAGCATACAAAGAAGTTCATTCTCTAAGTACTGCCTCGTACAAAAAGAAGACTACCCCTAACCTTAAGTATTTTCACTCTTGAAAACACACTTAGGAACCCCTTTCTAAGTTGCACCTGCACTCAAAGAAAGACTGCCCTAAGATTTTCCCTCAGATTTTCCCTCAAGACTAACTCTTAGCCTTCGGGTGTTTTCACTCTGAGTGTAAGCATTTTCTACTTAGAGTTGATTATGTATCTCAACTCCCCATAGATTTGTGCTCTTGGAACATGGGTTTGAAAGAGGAAAATTTGGGGGTTTTGCCCAAAAATATGAGGACGAATTTTGGGGATTTGATGGTCGGTTTGGACTTGGTTTTGGAATCTAATCATATATTTGAACTTGTGGGGTTATGGGTAGGCAGGATTGTTATACCCCATTTTAACACGGGTCAAATAGAGTACAACGTATTGGTGATTTTAAATATTTATTATTAACTAAGGAGTCGACACCTAATTATTTTAAAGGTGAATTAGGGCACCTATTTTTACTAATATTAACTCTGCATATGGTCTACTAAACTTCAGAAATTCTAAGGTAAGGGTTCAATTAATCTTAAAAAGGTATAAGGCACTCTTTAAGATCCATATTAAAATGGTTTACCAACCGGACTAGAGTTAATTAATTAGGCCTACTTGCAAATAATAAAACGAGACAAATATTTTAGGAAAATGGATTGAATTCAAAGAGTTTGATTGTGAAAATGTTGTTGGACTAAGAGGACGTGAGCCAAGTCGAAATCGCAGTACACCAGAACTTTGAAACAAATTCTAATGACTACTAATTTGTTTAAGAACAAATTTGTTAGATAGAAGTGAAAGTTATGTATTCCTTAATTCTCTCAACCTAAAACTACTGTCCGACATTTTTTTTTTCTTCTAAATAGTTTGGTTATTAAACTAAATGAATAATCTTAAGTAATCATGCTAGTTATTAGTTGTATTCCAAACCAAGATAATTTTAACACACAAACAAGTAATTCAAATAATCAAGGTAATCATTTAGTCATATAATCAAAAAAGGCAGTAGATATAAGAAATAGGCTTAAACGCCTATCCCTGCAACCCCACAAAGGACCATGCTTCTGCTATTCATCAATTGTTTTCCTTGAATACAATCCGAGACCATAAGGAATAGACAAATGTGATGGCTAACTCCATGAGAGATGAAAGACTCTTGCATTAGCATTCGAACACTCGTCCCAAGTGTACATGCGAACAAAGAAAGAAAAGAAAGAAAATAAGAATTAGAAGAGAAAATCTGATTCTCAACTATATATATGGATGCTAAAGTAAATAGAAGAAAGATCACATTGTCACTTAATTCACAACAGGCAGTAAAATTGAAGTATTCCTTCATAGTGTCTACCGAGTATAATAGACTGAAGTTCACTAATTTACATATGATGTATCTAGACATTTTACACTTAGGACACACACAAATCACTTGCACTTATGTTTAAAATGCATGGTCAAGTTGGCAATAAAGTGTTAAAGGCAGGTTTCTTACTTTCTACAACTACTTAATCCTTAGCTTCAAAACTCAAAGTTGACAAACAATGTATTTCTTTGACATAAACAAAATGTCTCAACTCTAAATATGAACACTTAGTCGAGTAATTTACTTTGACCAAACTTTAGAGCTACAAAATTTGTACATGGAGTGACAATCTTAAGCCATGATATCTAAAGCTTTAAAGGATACAAGTCATGATTTCTACACTTAAACCATTAGTTATAACAGTTTTGTCAGAAAATCAGTAACTTATACACAAGCCGTTTCAGTGAACCTGGCAATCAATTTCAAAGTACAAATACTACTCTATAACTAAGATTTGTGACTAATGCCTTTTAAACATGGTTATTAAGAGAGCTGAACAATACATGCAACCATAGCAGATTTTAATTATAAGTCCTAAAGACACGAGTGCTAATGTCCCCTTTTGTACAAAACTACAAACATATTTTGATTCAGTTAAACGGAGGAAAACCTAACACGTGATTCAATAATACGGTATGTTACTAATATAAGAATAATAGGATAAGGTCAAGTTTTCACCTTCCACGGGGTAGTGAACTGAGGGCTTTCGAGACTCCACATCTACTCCACAAGACAAGAGTTGAGTGACGAAATTGAAGGACTTTTGAGTATCAGATTGTATGTACTAAAACAAAGATTAAGATTGGAAGATTAACTTGAGTCGAGAGATTATTTTGTCACAGTGTTCAAGCTTGGTTTTGTGTGAAGACTTTGGGGAGTATTTATAGATAAAACTTGGCTTTTGATTTGAAATTTGAATCCAAAATCAGAGGGGTCACGGGTAGGGATTTTGGTCTTCAAAAGAGCCGTTTGAAAATTAAATCTCTGCCATAGAGAATCAAAATATAAAAGTTCTTTGGCTTTCTTGTGTTGAACAAATCTTGTTACAGATGGAGAGATAGGAAAAGTCACAATATTTTGGATAGATAAAAGTAAGAGAGATGAGAAGCTTACTCCAAATTGGAGAGGCAAGCTTCTGCCATGGCTAGAAAGAGAATGGATTTTTGTTTAAGAGAGGAAAGTGGTGGGGGCTGCTAGCAGGAATGGGATTAGGAACCTTAGAATGAGTTTATGTTTTAGGACTTAAAGGGGCTAGCAGATTTGGGTTTGTTTGGGCTAGTCCGAAAATATCCTTTGGGACTGATTTGGGCCGAAAATCATTGGTCTTCCCCTTCTTCAAATTAATTTAATTGAGCTCTCAAATCTTAATAATTTGGACTCAATAAAAATACTTGGAGCATACATAATATTACATTTTAAATAAGTGATTAACTCAATAATAGTCATATTAACGGTAATATTAATAATAATGCTAATAATACTAATAATAAAATAATAATTTTTGTACTAGTAGTAATATCTTCAATAATTATAATTATAATAAATAGTAGTAACAATAGTAATAAATAACTAAAAATAGAGCATTAGATTATTAATGACTAGGGAGCGCCAGAAAATTAATTAGAAGAAAGGTAGGACAAAATTGGGTATCAACAGGGATCTACCACTTTCTCGAATTTTGACCATGTGGGTCCGGGTTAACTTTTGTTGACTTTATGGGAATTGAATAAAGATTGAAGCTTTGTTATTTGGAATTAATTTCTATAGCTTTATTTGATGTTATTGAGTTATATTTGATTAGATTCAAGTCGTTTGGAGGTTGATTTGCGAGGAAAAGCATTTTTTGAGTATTGATTTGGCTTGAGGTAAGTGTCTTGCCTAGCCTTGATTTGAGGTATTAGTTCTTCGAATTGTCTATGATGGCTAAGTGCCGAGGGTGACGCACATGCGTGGAATGGGCATGTGTGATGCACTGGGTTTTATCCATGTTTGGGGTTGTTCTTAGGCTATGTTATGCCTTGTATTGGATACTATGCTCCTTCCTATCATGTTTCATATGTTTTTACTCCTTTGCAAGGTACGTGAATCATGTTAGAGATCATGTGTAGGTTAATCTCCTATTAAAACATGATAATTGCTATTTTGTAGCGTATTCGCCTAATTTGAGCTATGGTAGCACAGTTCGCACATGCATACACCTTAACATGCCACTTTATCAGTCCATGAGTATCGTGACGATTCAACCAGTCGTTTTGAATATTTGCATTTAGTTATGTTGTTTTAGATCATGAGTAGTTTCATATGGTGTATTATGACTTGCGAGTATCGTCAGTTTTGGTTTTTGAGTGATTTGGGATTGATTTGGAAGGATGAGTCTCAACTAGGAAGCTTTAAGTTGGAAGAGTTGACTGATTTTAACTGTTGTGTATATGACCTCGGATTGGAGTTTTTATGGTTTCGTTAGGTCCGGATGATGATTTTGGACTTGGGCGTATACCCGGAATTGCTTGTGGATGTTTCTAGAAGGTTTTGGCACTATTTGGCAAAAGTTGGTAATTCAATGGTTTGGAAAGTTCATAAGTTTGACCGGGAATGTTGGCTAAATTTCTCTCTTAAAATTGAATCTCACGTTGTTCTTGTAAGCCCCGAATTGATCATTATAAATGTGACTATTCCGAATGCTTTTATATTATTGTGTTATCCTTCGGGAATGTGATCTAAGTATGGGCTGTGTGTTAACATGTTATAACTTCAAGACGTGATTCTAATGAAAGCTATTATGTTGAATTGTGTAAGAAATCTCATTGTGCCTAAGACTCTTATTTGCTCACTTGTGTACTTAAGGTCTCGAATAGAAATGTCTTGCTGTTGATAATCCTTGGTGGTGTTTGAAAGCAACCTAAGTGAGCATGAGATATGAAACACGGTCAACGTGCCGAGAGTGAGATTACAATAGAGGCGACTAGTGCCAATGAAATGAAGAAAAGTGTAAAAGATATTTAAATGTACTGTAAATTCTTTAAATAATAAATGCCTTGGGAGTATCGCTTAGTCTCCGAGGAAGGGTAGGTTGAAATAACCTAAACCCGAAACTACACATGCCGGTGTAGGAGTAAGTGAGGGGTAAAATCCCCGTGTGAGGTGGTGAGAGTTTTTCCCCGAATATGAGATCAGATTGATATGTTGAGATAAATCCCCTTAAATGGGATGAGATGATTGCTAGCGGAATGTGAAGTGACGTCGACCCACACGGCATTGTGGTGAGACGGGTTAGCTGATCGGGCTGAGATCAGACGCCATGTCGTACGTAGTAGTGTTGTGAGTGGACGTCTCGGGGTTAGGCGGCTTAGCCGATCGGGCTATGATCAAACTCCGTGGTAAAAGCACGATGGTGTATCGGTACTAAAGATCTCCCAACTTAAAATATTAAAACTTGCTTGAAATTTATTATTTCTCCTAACTTGGTACTTTAATATTGATGAGACTCTCATTGATTTCATGTTTCTTTATCATTGTACTGTTACTCGTTCTATTTTGGGGGTGTTTAGTTTTTATACTAGTACTATTCCATATTTACTAACGTCCCTTTTACCAAGGGCCTTGCATTTTTAATGGATGCAGGTGGTTCAACAGCGGGAGACATTGAGCAGTGATAGTTGTACACCCTCTCCTTAGCTGACTTGGTGAGCCCTATTTCGTTTTGGGATCCTCTATCTTTTGTCCTTTGTACATAGCATTTTGAGGTATAGCCGGGGTCTTATCGCCGGCACTGTTATAATACTCTTTTATTTCTGTTAGAGGCTCCGTAAACATGGTGTGGGTTGTATATTGGTGTTAGGAAAGTCAAACTAAAAATGTTATATTTGTATCACATGTTCCACTTCAAACTATGTACGTGTAATGTATTTTGAGACTTATAAATGGAGTAACCAATGGTAATGAAATGGTGTTGTTCGCGTGACCTTCTTATTGTCTAATTAATGAAATATATTTTCTCTTTATTCTTGGGTGAGTCAGGTAGACAGCATTGTGCAGGCTTGCTCGATCGAGGTATCTCGGTTGAGCGCCGGCCGTGCTCCCCGAGGTCGGGGCATGACAACCTCAATACTAGACTTGTAGCTATTATTGTAGGCAAACTCCGCTAAAGGAGGAAACTGATCCCATTGGCCTCCGAGGTCAACAATGCAAGCCCTCAACATATCCTCCAAAGATTTGAATGGTCCACTCGGACTGTCCGTCCGTCTGAGGGTGAAATACAGTACTTAACTCAACCTGCTGCCTAACTAACGCTGAATAGCACTCCAGAAGTGGGATGTAAATTGAGTGTCGTGATCCGAGATGATAAAAACAGGTACACCATGCAAGCGAACAATCTCTCGGATGTAGATCTTAGCCAACTGCTCCGAGGTGTAGGAAGTTATAACCAGAATGAAATGTGACGATTTGGTCAAATGATCCACAATGACCCAAATAGAATCAAACTTCCTCAAGATCCATGGAAAACCTACCATGAGGTCCACAGTAATACGCTCCTATTTTCACTCCGGTATATAAATCTTATGAAGCTAACACCCGGTTTCCAATACTCATACTTGACCTGTTGACAATTCAAACGACGTGCAATATGCCCAATAATGTCCTTCTTCATCCTTCTCCACCAATAATGTCGCTTCAAATCACGATACATATTCGTAGCACCTCAGTGAATAGAATACCATGAACTATGAGCCACCTCAAGAATACACTCTCTCATGACATCGACATTAGGAACAAAACTCACATTATCATCACTAATAGCCACCTCCTTAGCACCACCGTGCTGCACCGTGTTCTTAAGGACAAGTAAATAGGTATCATTATCCTAAAACGTCTTATGCGCTCAAACAAGAATGAATGTGAAACAAGACAAGCAACGAATCTGCTTGGCTCCGAGATATCCGATTTCACCAATCTATTGACCAACACCTAAACATCCACAGCTAAAGGTCTCTCCGCCTTTCTGCTCAAGGCGTCTACTACCACATTAGCTTTCCCTGCATGATAAAGAATAGTGATATTATAATCCTTCAACAACTCCAACCATCTTCGCTGCCTCAAATTCAACCTTCTGTTTAAACAGATGTTGGGGACTCATATGACCCGTATACACCTTAGAAGACATGCCATAAAAGTAATGCCTCCAAATCTAGAGTGTGTGCACAATAAATGCCAAATCTAAATCATGAACTATATATTGCTTCTCATAGTGATTCAATTGGTGCGATGCATAGGAAATCACCCTACCATACTGTCTCAACACACACCCAAGACCAACACGTAAAGCTTCGCAATAAACTGTATACATCTTCGATCCTAAGGGCAATATCAAAACTAGAGCCATAGTTAAAGCTGTCTTGAGCTTATGAAAGCTCTCCTCACACTCATCCGACCATCTGAATAAAGCACCCCTCTGAGTCAATTTAGTCAATGGAGCTATTATAGATGAAAACTCTTTCACAAACCGATGATAGTAACCAGACAAACCTAAGAAACTCCTGATCTCTGTAGTGGTACAAGGTCTGGACAACTCTGAACTGGCTCAATCTTCTTCGGACCCACTTTGATCCTATCACTAGTGACCACATGGCCTATGAATGCCACAAAATTCAACCATAACTCACAATTGGAGAGCTTAGCATACATCTTATTTTGCCTCAAAATCTAAAGGAAAATCCTCAAATGCTGCTCGTGCTCCTCTCTACTACGGGAATATGCCAAGATATCATCAATGATTACAATAAAAAAGGAATCCAAATAAGGCTTGAACATACTGTTCATCAAATGCATGAAAGCTATTGGGGCATTAGTCAAGCCAAAAAATATCACCAAGAACTTATTATGTCCATAATGACTCATGAAAGCCGTCTTAGGAATGTCCAAAGCTCTGATCTTCAACAAATGATAACCCCATCTCAAGTCAATCTTAAAGAAGACTATAACACCCTAAAGCTGATCAAACAAATCGTCATTGCATGGTAGTGGATACTTATTCTTGATGGTAACCTTGTTAAATTGCATGTAGTCAATACAATTCTCATAGAACCATCCTTCTTCTTCATAAATAATACTGTTGCACCCCACGGTGAAACACTAGGCCTGATGAAACCCTAATCCAATAACTCTTGCAATTGTTCCTTCAATTGTTTCAACTCCGCTGGTTCCATGCGATATGGTGGAATAGAGATGGGTTGATTGCCCTGTACCAAATCAATACTAAATTAATATGTTACACCATGTGCATCCCAAGGTGACTTATAATGAATATGAGACTTGTTAATTATAATTTACATGAGTTTAAAGTTATAATATGATTATATATGATGTTTGGATATAAAATACAAAGTTTGAAAAAAATCGGATTTAAGTTGTGGAAAAACCGACTAAGGATTTGCCTTCTAATGAAGCTTTTTGAGGAGTACATTCTGTGTATTATATGAGGTCTTTTTGGGACATATTATATATCAAATTTAAGGTCTTTGAATTTAGTTTCTAACACTCTTAACCATCCATTCATACAGCGTCCGGATAAAAAGATATAGGCATCTGAAGATGGGCCAATGCTAGGGTGCCAAGCTAGCACCTCTTTGACTTTTCAAAAGTGGGTATATATATGCCTTATGCCGTCTATTTTATCATTTTTCCATAGACCATTACCAAAATAAGACCTTAAAACTTACCC
The DNA here is from genome assembly GCA_000715115.1 of Nicotiana otophora. Taxonomy (NCBI): domain Eukaryota; kingdom Viridiplantae; phylum Streptophyta; class Magnoliopsida; order Solanales; family Solanaceae; genus Nicotiana; species Nicotiana otophora. The sequence goes on along the minus strand of AWOL01S0105214.1, from coordinate 3,905 downwards.
TTAAGCTTTCTACATGGGTTTAAAAAAGGATTAACATCTCGGGTACGAAATCAAGAAGCGATAACATTAGAACGATCCCTACGACATAAGTATCATTATACCGCCTCTCCTTTTCTTTGTAGTTTGAGTGTTGGAAGGTACTTCATAGTTAAGAAAATGCCTAATTTCTGTATTTAAGCTTTTAAATATAAATAATGGTTGATAAATTTGTTTCCTAATAGTTAGAACTCACGGGACGGTGATCAAAAGCCGTGAGTTCGATTTATTCCACTTTTATTGGGCTGTTTGTAGTCCACTCGTGTTGGCCTCTTGTGCTGATGATATATGGAGTTTGGAAGGATAAAGGTCATGGAGAAATGCCACATGTGGTCGGGTAGTGGGATGGTCACTCGTCGTTGCAGTTTCAAGCTACTTGATAACTTGTTGATTGGTGTGTTATGGTATATTTGTTGTTTTTGTTGTATTAAAGGTCCCAAATTGTAGTTAGGTTGTTTTTGAGTTGCTGATTGTATTGTGTTTGTCTCTCGCCTATAATAGGCTTGAGGGAGTAGTAAAAGCAGGGGAAATTCTGCCCGTTTTATTTCAGAATCGAGTTATCGTTTGAGATACGTGATATACTAGCGCCATCTAAGTTGTACATGTATTTCTTTGTTATAAGGTTGGCGTGCTAGTTGCCAAACGCTTGTTGTTGAGTTGCATTGATGACTTGAGGTACGTTAAGGTATATCCCTTCTTTCCTTTTAGCATGATCCATATGATACAATGAAACGAGCAAGCACGCAACTTTCACAAATAATTCTATTCTTAGAAGTACTATGGTTGCCTATGTTAATGATTCCCCATATGTCCTACTATCATATCGTCTGTTCATGGGTCTCAAAAATTATTTAAGTTGATAAAGATTATTTCATGATATTAACCGAAGGCATACTGATCTTATGACATTTCGAGAGATCTTATTGACTTACTTCTTATGCATTGTATTTATTTATACATGTATATTGAACCATGACTAGATGGCATTATATACGCGTATATTATATGTATATGGGGTATAGGAAAAAGGTTACGGCATTATATATGTACCACCACCTGATCAGTTGGTATACGTTGATGAATTTGTCCATTGAGGCCGAGATGATATGATGGGATGCCCTCAAAAGCTTGATGATGTTATGTACGCACATACCTATGCATGATATGACATTTATACTCATATGCATAACATTATAAATGTTTCAAGATTCATCGAGTTATTTAGACTCACAGGTTAAGTCCTTTACTCCATGTTTCTTTCATGTCTTTTATATATTGATTTTTATGCATTACATACTCGGTTCATTATTTGTACTGATGCCCCTATTTCCTGGGGGCCTGCGTTTCATGCGCGCAGGTGCAGGTAGATATTTTGGGGTTTTGTCTTCATGGATTTACACTTTAATCGAGGAATTTTGAAGAGACATTTTGGGTTTTGTCTAGTATTTCGGAGAGTATAAGTTGGGGATTTTGGAGTCAATTTGGACTCGATTTTTAAATTTAATCACATATTTAGACTCGTGGGTTATGGATAGTTGATATCTACTCCTTGACTCGGGTTTTGATCATGTGAGCCCGAGTTGACTTTTATGAATTTGATTAATGATTGAACTTTATTGTTTGGAATTGATTCCTATGTTTTTGTTTGACGTTATTGCATTGTATTTGACTAGAGATTCGAGTCATTTGGAGGTTGATTTGAGAGGGAAAGCTAATTTGGAAGGTTCAAGACTACCAGGTAGAGGTAAGTCTCTTGTATATCCTTTTAAGAAGGAAGTTCTCCCCATATGCGATCTATTTGCTACTTGTTGCTCAATTTAGTAGTCACGTATATGTGAGGTGACGAGCGTAAATGCGTAGCTAGGTTATGATCATATCCGGTAAATGTTTTGCTTATGATTTTGTCTTGTTTGGACTATGTGAACTTATTATTCATGTTCCGTTGATTTTATGAAAAGATGATGATTTATAATTGTGGCATAGAAGCATGCTTAAGGTCATGACTTGTTGAATTGGGCATAAATGATTAATTTTCCATATTGAGATTCTTTGCTAAGCCATAGTCATATATTTGTCTTGTTGATTGATATTTTGTTTATTACATGGCATAATCAATTTGTGTTGAATGTTATGAAAAGACTATTGAATATGAAATTTATCTATTGAATTATTGAAATGAATTAAATTACACGATTAGCCATAGCCATCATTTAGCCAAATATTTTTTTATTCACATTTCTATTAATATGATCCGGTGCCTTTAATTATATTGCCTTATGCATATATTTATGAGTTGGAGAGTTGAATATTGTGAAAAAGATGAAAATTTTAGCACTACGGACATAATGAGCGGATATTAATGATTGATGATATTGTGTGGATCGAGTTGCAAGCTACAACTGTATTATGTGCAGATTGGGTTGCACGTTATAGCGGTATTATGTATGGATCAGGTTGCGCACTGCAACGATAGTATCTATGGATTGGGTTGTACACTGCAACTATATTATTACTATTATTTGTGGATCGGATTACACGATGCAACGACACTTTGATTTGGTACCATCCCTCCGGAATCAGGTGATTAACTATATTACTTTAGGCCCTGTTAGCGCAAGATTCTCAGATTGGTATTGACTTGGACACTCGGTTAGTGTCCAATATATGGAAATTGTTTGGTGAGAAATTGAATTGGATTGTGAGCATGCATTGGTATCTTATCTACTGAAGAGTAGTGTGACTCAACATTAACCACTAACAGTCTAAGGCTAGTATGTTAGGACTTAGTCTTAGACTGTTAGTGGTTAATATTGAGTCACACTACTCTTTCGTTCCTCTTAGTGTCGGACTTTATATATTGGTTATTGTTTTGCTGTTCATCGATTTTCTGGTTCTGGTGATGTTTTTATTTGTTTCATGGTTTATATTGATAGTACATATGTATTGCCTCTTTTCATCTTCTTGGGCCGATTGTCTTTCGGAAATAGCCTCTCTACCCCCTCGGGGTAAGGGTAATGTAACATCCCGGAAAATTTTGAAGTACTTAAGTATAAAGTCCGGTAAAATTTGTAAAGAAAATATTGTTTCATGGTGCCGGACTAGGTTTACGTAAAGGAAATTGTTTGGCAGAAAAGTGCATTTCTACGGTCCATTATGCGACCGCAGAACCAATCTGCGGACCGCATAATGGTCGTAGAGTGAGGCAGTTAATTGGGTCAGTTGGAAGCAATTATGCGATCGATTATGCGACCGCAGAACAGTTATGCGATGTACTATGAGACCGCAGAACAGTTATGCGGACCGCATAGTGACCACAGACTCAGGCAGATATTTGGTCATTTTGGACACCAATTATGTGACCGATATGCGGTCCGCATAACCATTATGCGGTCGCATATGCGACCGCAGAACCTGTTCCGGAGCTTCATTTTTGAGTTTTTAAAACCCGACCCGACTTCGTTAAATACACCTTTTGGGCCATTTTTGAGATATAATCTGACATTTTAGAGTGAGAGAGAGTGCCCTAGAGTGAGAAGGTGTTCTTTAATAATTGTTCTTCAATTCTTGCTCAAGTTTTGGAAGATTAAGAAGGCAAGCTCACTAGGTCTTCATCCTAGAGGTTAGATTCTATACCCTAAACCCTAATTCGAAATCATCTGAAAATGGGTAATTAGCAAGATAATTTTTGGGCATGAGAGTTGATTATTTTACATGCATGTGATATCAAGGGGTGTAAGAAGATTGTTGAACTAAACATGGTAAATATTGGGTTTTGGGATGATGGAATCCTCCATAAAAATACCTTAAAACCTTGTGCACACCTAGTGTTTGATAAAATGCTCAAATGAGTTAGAACCATGATCATCTTC
>AWOL01S0105211.1:0-14463 GCA_000715115.1 Nicotiana otophora | reverse complement strand
GTTGGTTTGGTTTCGGTTGACTTTTTTTAGTTAAAACTAAACCAAACCAAATATGGTCGGATTTTTTTTCCAACACCAAACCAAATTAAACCAAACCATAGTCGAGGTTTTTTTCTCGGTTTGACTCAGATTATCAGGTTAGTATGGTTTGTCGGTTTCATTTGTACACCCCTACTAGTGACCATANTGAAATAATACGTTAAAAGATAAAACTATGAAAAAGCTTAAGAAATATTTATAAACTACACTACCATAAATATTTTTATGTATTAAATATATTTAAAACTTCTATACATATAATGTCGGGTTGGTTTGGTTTCGGTTGACTTTTTTTAGTTAAAACTAAACCAAACCAAATATGGTCGGATTTTTTTTCCAACACCAAACCAAATTAAACCAAACCATAGTCGAGGTTTTTTTCTCGGTTTGACTCAGATTATCAGGTTAGTATGGTTTGTCGGTTTCATTTGTACACCCCTACTAGTGACCATATATCATAAGCTTTCGCATGAAAACCACACGTCAAAGACTCTGGGGTACATATAGTAGGGTTCCTCGATTGCTCAACGGAGCTCCAGTCATATATGCCATTCTATCACCAACTTTTAATGACAATCCAAAGTCAGCCAACTTTAACTTGTGCATGTCATGTTCATTGAAAACCAAAATATAAACAGGTTTAATATCACAATGAACCCACCCTTTTTTATGAACATTGTATACGGTCGAAACCGATTTAGGCCTTTGTATGACTGGACGAGATGGGAACATAATGGACCGAAGAGCGTCGCAGAGCGTCTTCATAATTTCGGGATAAGATTCAAAGCCGGGTCACCGAGCTTCGAGTTTCAGGGACCGATCAATACCGAGCTCAAATCATTATCGAGCTAGAATCCAAATCGAACCATGATGCGAAGCCTCTTCCTTCACCGGATTTGGAACAAAGGCCGAAGTCTCTTCCTCTCCCGACGGGGGCCTCAAAATCGCATCTTTGCCCAGGCCTACACACAAGAAAATTGATTAAGTATATGGAAAACACTTCGTTCGAACTATCAAAGATACGAGAAAGAGGCTTACCATTATTTTTTGCCTCCCATCGGCCCTTTGACAATTCATGCCATGAGCGCTCGGCGTATGTAGAGGTCGAAGCCAGGTCCCGTACCCAGTTCTTGAGGTCAGGAACTGCACCGGGCATGCAAGGAACAACTGCATCACAAAAAGGGATATCATTGAGCAATAAACGAAGGGGAAAAATAATAGGTGATAACAGTAGAGTTACACTTACGCTTAATGTTCCACTCCTCGAAAAATGGCATCTTCTCGGCCGGTATTAGGTCCGAAGTCTTCACTCGAACGAACTTACCTATCCATCCTCAATCTTTATCCTCATCTATACTCGAGAACAGAACCTTGGTGGCCCAACTCTGAAGTTGTATTAACTCTCCTCGAAAGAGGTGGGGGCTGTACAATCGAATGAGGTGGTAGAGGGTGAAAGGCATCCCCTTGATTTTGTTCACAAAAAAACGGATCAAAATAACGATCCACCAAGAAGAAGGATGGATTTGGCCTAGGGTTATTTGGTATTGACGGAAAAAATCAATGATAAAATGGTCGAGAGGACCTAACATGAAAGGGTAAGTATACATACCTAAAAACCCTTCACATGAGTAGTAATATCCTCTTCGGGAGACGTGATTACCACTTCTTTGTTCTCCCAGTTCCAAGCTTTCCTTATCTGTTCGAGATGCCCCTCGATTATCGAACACATATACCTCGATACTGGCTCGCATCGGCTGGGAACCGACGAGCCTTTATCGACCTTAAAATCGAAGGTAAGAACACACTCCTCGGGCCGTGGCTCCACCGGTGTTTTGTCGGTGACATGCTGTGAAGAAGAAGCTTTTTCTTTTTGAGGAATGATTTTTGATGTTTTCACCATTTTAGTTTTGAAGATCAAGAATAGAAGGAGATGAAAAAAATGTGGTGTTTTGAGGAAAGGTTTTGCAGTGAAAATCACAGAAGGAAGATTTTGCAATAAAAATCACAGGCTTGCAGATAAACTCAGAAGATGCGAGAAAGAGCTTAGAAAACTTGGAAACTGGAGATGTAAAAGTGATAAATGGTAAAACGAGAAGTTATTTATAGATTGGAGAATGAAGGTTCAATATCAGCAGTGGCCGACCACCGTCTGACACGCATTTAATGCCTTGATAAACTGAACCAACGGGACAGCTATCACGTACATCATGGTCGGGCTCGATGCTAACGTCAGTGTATATCTGATCAAGCCATTAGGAAATCATATTGTTTCTTGCCACATCCTTCCCGAGAAGTAAAGGAAATATCTGTATACGGTCGAAACCGATTTCGGTATTCGTATGACTGGTCGAGATGGGAGCATCATGGACCGAAGAGAGCTGAATAGAGTCTTTGATAAGTTGGTATTTTACCAACTTATCTCCTCTTGATACTTAGGCTTTTATATGATTTTGCTGAGAAATTAAGGCATTTATTGAGGCTTATTGGCATATTTAAAGTATCAATTGATTTAGGAGTGATGGTGAAGAAACCATGCGAAAACGAGTAAGAAAGAAGCTAAAATGCAAACAAAATACTGCCCAGTGAATTACCCTTGGCAAACGCGAAGGGTTAGACATGAAAGCGGAGCATCAGGACAACAAACCTTCACGACCACAAAGTGCTGTACGCGAACGCGAAGGAGGAAGGCAACCTTCGCGAACGCTGCTGGAGGAAAAGTTACATCGCGAACGCAGGGCTAGTTCTGCGAACGCGATGAAGAAGATGGTCAACTGCTCTAAAATGCTTTACGCAAATGCACAATGTAGTCTACGATGGCAATGCCTTACATCACTACTCTTCGCGATCGCAAGCCTCTTTTGGCGATCACGATTCACAAATCTCGGCAGAAATCTGGGTAGTTCTGGAATTTCACGATTTTGACCCCAAACCATTTAATATATGACCTAGCTCATTTGTAAAGGATCTTTGGCTTATTGTTCAGTTCCTAGACTAGAGAAGACAAGTTTTGGAGCTAGGGTTCTTGCACACACACTTGGGGCTTAAAGATTTAAAGCTTTTGGTTGAGAATTGCTTACTCATTTATGCTCATTTCTTTATTTCCTTGCTTTGTATTGAATATTTAAGTGTGTAGTATTTTTTCCAATACTTGAATCTTGTTTATGGGAATATTCATATTTAAAGTGTGGATTAAATATCTTGTTGTGCTTATGTATTGAATGATTTTTATTTATTATGAAGTGAGTTATTGTTTCTTTAATTNTATTTTTTCCAACACTTGAATCTTGTTTATGGGAATATTCATATTTAAAGTGTGGATTAAATATCTTGTTGTGCTTATGTATTGAATGATTTTTATTTATTATGAAGTGAGTTATTGTTTCTTTAATTATTCTTGTTCTTTAATGTTTCCAAAGGGATTAGCTAACCCTAAAACTCGCCCATTAACTTCGAATTAATTTGGGAAAAGAGTATTTGGGGTTGGAAAAGATTAATTAACAAGAACTTGAGGCTTTAACCCTTACTTTATAGATTCTACCTTGGGATAGGATTGATCTACTTGTAGTTGTATCCGAGTGTGCTTAATCTCTTAATTTTTTTAGGGATAATTCAATTAGGAAGTCTTGTTCGTCTTCGGAAGAATCTAATATAGAATTATTATCCGAGGCTAATTAACATAAACTCGCTCATATTTGTAAAATCGTAAAATACATTGGATCGTTACTTGGGTGTAAATCCCGATGCATCCATGCTTGTAGCCTTTGATCATTTTACTTACTTTCTAGGTTAGTTTACATTTTTGCATTTAGCTATAATATTTTCACAACCAAATTCTAAGTGTTTGGCATTGCATAACAAGTGATAATTCTCTTACATTCCTAATCGCCTACATATTGTTCTCTGTGGGATTTGGCCCTGACTCATAGTTGGGTAAATTATATAGCATGCGACCGTGTCCATTTACTTTTTAGTAGTGGATTTGGACGTCATCAAAATTGGCGCCATTGCCGGGGAACAATTTGGCGTATTTAGGTTGTTTGAGAAATAAGCATAAGTGCTTTGGTCCAAACTTGTAAATATTTGTGTAATTATTTTCTTATATTTGTTTATTTCTATTTTTGTTTCTTGTTTATTTTCATAATTTAAAACAAAATGGCATCATATAATGAAAATTGGCCGGATGGTATTTGTTCATACGTTGATGACCCTTGTCTTTATTGTGTAGGACCACACTCGTGGAAATTTTTTTTAAATTCTCCCGGGGGTGGATTGTGCGTACAATCTCAAACCCATGAGTGAAGTACTTGTGATAAATATGGTCGTCAAAATGGTCATTGGGATAATTGTGCTTATTTGTCCTTCCCTTTCCCAATCCCCCGCTATGATAATTCTACTTTTTGTGATGAAAATAATAGGGATACAGAAGTGGAAGAAATTGAGCATGGTCCAAATGGAGAGTTTAAGCTCATGTTAGAATTCCTACTTGAAGGAGAAAACAAAGAGCAAATGCCTTAGAGGAGCTTTTGGAAAATAGTCTCCAAAATGATTTGGTTCTTGAAAGGTTGAACTTACAAATGGGAGAAATGCTTGAAGCTTTAGAGGTCACAAAAGCCTCAGAATTGAATGATAGCCAAGAACCTTCCTTAGATATGGAAGCCGAAAATCCTTCCTTGGCACTTGATCAAAACCAAGAAGAACTCTCAAATGCTCAAAATGAGAAAATGATACTCATGTTGGAGGCCATTCTTGAAAATGAGGAGGAACAAAGCTTGGCACTCGAGGACTTAAAACAAGGCTTGACTCAAAATGATGAGCACATCCGCACTTTGGAATATCGAATGAAAATATTGGTTGAGGCTCACTACGCCCACCAAGTTGAGAGTGTGGAAAGAAGTCAAGAAGAGTCCGACTACAAGGAAGAAAGTGAGCTTTATTTTTAGGAATCAAGAATTGAACATCCGCCAACTGATTCCATGAGTGTTAGTGATGCCAAGAAAAATATGGAATTAGAGTCAACCGGTGTAAATGAAAATATGGTTGAGACTGACTCTAGTCTGGGGGAAAAAAGGATGTCAAAATCCGGAAAGAATTGCAATTTGGAGATTTGATGTCACATTCCAAGCATTTTTCAGCATTAAAATTGTGTGGTGATATGGGAATTGAACTACACGAGTCAATGAAGAATTGGGAGGAGGAAAGGAAAATGCCATACATCTTACAATTTGAGGGAACAAGAAGGCAAATGACATTCCTCATATGAAACCCAAGAACCGCAAAATGAAGAAATTAAAGTTTGGCCTGATCATCAACTTACCACCCCCACTGCTCGTGGTCACAAGCTTGATTCCAAGTTAGGTGCCCAATTCATATCGTCCAAGTGGCGAGAAAAGTGGCAAAGTTGATCCGCGTCGCGCCACGACGATAAATACGGCGTTTAGTGGGAGGCAACCCATTGTTTTTCAAAATTTTTAGTCGTTTTTGAAATTTTCTTTTTTTAGGATAGCTTAGTATATTATTTTTGACAAATCTGCCAAGTTTCATAATTTTTTGAGTTGATTTGTCCAGGTCAGGGTGACCGGGCAGCCAAAAGCAGTAGCTGATGAACTACAGAACTGAAAACTATTGCACTATGCGATCACATAAGAGGCTATGCGTTCGCGTAAAGAAACATTTTGCTACCACTATGCGATCACATAAACAGGCTGGCGATCGTGTCATTTTGGTAAGTTGGTTCTATGCGAACGCTGACATCAGCACGCGATCGCGGTTAACAGGTTAACTCTAAACGATTAAAACACTGAAAAAAAAGACACCCACATTTGTCAAAACAAAGAAACGATTGTGCCAACTCCTCTAACCCCTGAGAATCATCCCCAACTCTTCATTCTTCAATTTCATCACCATTTTCATCCATCATTCTTCAAGGTATGTATCTCGTCACTCTACTCATTCTTGAATTTCAACTTCTCCTGAATTTCAACTTCTCCCTTGTGCTACAAGAGTATATGAGCAGCCATGTTTTTTTCTCTTTTGCATAATGTTTAGGGCAGAAACTTTAGGGCTTTTATGTGAATATTGTGTGTGAATGTATGCTTGTTTGCTGGATTAGGTTGGTTGAGTGAGAGGGCTGTGACTCTTGAAATATCTGGGGCTAGATCCATGCTTCAATTTCTTGTAATTGCTATGAAAATCTGATTCCCATAATGTGTTTGTGGAAATGGCTCAAAGAACTTTAAGTGGGTGAGGAAGAAGACTTCGCGCTTGCGATGCCCAATTCCGCGATCGCATAGGTCTAGTTTTGCCCCTTCGAAAATTGCTCTCCATGATCGCGTTGACTGTTCTGTGATCGCATACTTTTATATCTAAGGTTATCAACATTTCACTTCTCGATCACGTTGACTGATCCGCGATCGCAGACCTTCGCGATCGCCGGTTAATTTCCGCGATCGCATTGCTTTAACTCCTAGAAGCACAACAGTAGCATTGCAGATTTTAATGTTGTTGCTTTTTGGCCTAGATACATCAAAATACAGTGTATTAAGTACCTTTCCAAGCATTTAACATATGGTCTACTTTTGTAAGTACTTTGAGCATACAATGGCCTCGAAAACTATTGAAATTATACAAGAGTCTGCTCCCCAAGCTGGGGAAGAGGAATATTTTGACCATGCCAGATTCACAGTTGCTGAATGTGAAAGGAACTATGACAAACTCATGTCAAAGAGCATCGTCAAAGAAAGAGGCATACACTTGGACAAACTTGAGGCTAAAATGCCGGATTCTTCCAAATATTGACTGACAGTGGGTGGATATACTTTGCTCCTGAACCAATCAAAGCCAACTACACTGTAGTTCGGGAATTCTATGCTAATGACTTGAAGACCTATTTCCAAGGGGAAGTATACACCTTTGTGAAGGGAAAGCGGGTCAACTTTGGTCCAGAGGTAATAAATGCACACTATATGCTTCCCAATACTGACAATGAGATATACAGGGCCAGAGCAAGGGAGAGAGGGACCCAATGTTTGGTGGAGAAGCTTCATGACGGGGTAACACTGACTTGGGAAAGAGTGCACAAAGGGGTTGATTCTTCTGAATTCACAGCTAAAGCCAAGACTTGTCTATCCATTATGTGTGCCTGAATTGTGCCAGCTAGACATGAGTCTGAGGTGACGCCAGAGAAGTCGATGATGATTGCTGCCATTATGGATGACTTTCCAGTGAATGTGGGCCAGCACATAGTGAGTGAAATTGAGGAAGCATGCAACAGAAGGTGTAAACGCCTATTCTTTCCCTCATTGATCACTCAGTTGTGCTATGATGCTGGGGTGCTAAAGGACTCGAATGATTCTGAGAAGGACCCAGGCATAGCAATTTATCCATTGCTTAGAAAAGGACCAACTGGCGGGAAGAAGAAGAGAAGAGTTAATGTACCATCTCCTTTATTTGGGCAGTTTACTGAGACTGCCGATGGGTCCGGTGGTTCTTCCATAGCTGCAGCAGGACTACATGACCCCATTGCTCCACTTCCCTATAGACCTCCCACTATGCGCCACCTGTCCATTCAAATCTATGGCGTCGATGCTCACATTCGCCAGCTTGTAGCTGGCCTTTCTTCTGGTCCACATAGGGAGAGAACTTCTACTAAAACTGGTAAGAATACATCTTTGGATGATGTAGTTCAGGAACAAAAAGCAATCAAAAATAGGTTGGAAGACATGAGCCGAAGACAAGGGAAGGTTGAGAGGCGATAATTGAAGTTCAAGGAGCATGAGAAGAAGAAAAGCAAATTTCTGTCCAAAATGATGCAAAAGCTGAGTTCATTCTGTGGCTCACATGAATTAGAGGATGATGATGATGAGGATTTGGAGCTAAAATTTTCCACCACCTTCAGCTCCGAGTTATGCAGTTTCAGGGAGCACCTCTTTCATTTTAGCTTGTTTTGTTTAGTTGCATTGGGGACAATGCAACACTTTAGGTTGGGGGTGGCTCATATATGATGGATGTATGTGGAGCATGATCATTTTTGTGAACTCGTGTAGATTGGTTGACATTTGTAGTTTATTAGTAATATTTTGTAGTTTAATTCTAGAATGTTAGCATTAGCATTTTCTTGTTAGTTTTTTATTTTTCATAGTATTATTAATGAAACTCCTTGGTTTTTATTTATACCGCGGTTCTTTTCCAAGGAAATAATTTGTGTCGAACCGGGTGACTTTTCCCTATGATGGATGGCGTGACAACTTTCTTAAGGGATTAGTCGTGTTTAATTTCTTTTGTCTCTTTAGGTAAATATGTTTTTTTAGTTAGTATAATAGCTAGTAGCAAATAAATTGGTTATAGGGTGTGATCTTTTATCCATAAACCAACGTGTGGCTTGTTTGGTACCAACATGATTTAAACCTTGGCATATGAAGTTTTGATTTTTAAAATGAAAAATGATTGAAGTAATAATCCTTGATGTGCCTTTTAGGTTCTATATTTGGCTTGTTGATTCATTAAATAGTCTTTTAGGCTATATATGATTTTATTTGGGTTCGTTAGTCTTAATTGGATTTTGGATTTATATGTCACTCGAGTTTTCATGTTCCATGTGTGGTGAGATTTGTTGTGAGTTCTTTTGCATTATTAGTAGTCTAGAACTTGCCCGGAATGTGCTTCAAGGCGAAATCTTAGACTAACTTGGTTTGAAAAATAATGTTAGGCTTTCCTTGGACTGTTATTGTGACTTAAATATCCTACCCTTGCATATTTTCCCTAGTCAACCCCTTTTGAGCCTTTAAACTTCCTCTTTGGCAACCATGTTACAAGCTTTAACCCATCATTCCTTATTGATCTATCTTTTGGAACCCTACCTCCCTATGCACTTTGAAAAGTATAAACATAGGCTAAAGATCTAAGTTTGGGGGTGAAGGTTAGAAAAGTTGTGATGTGGAAGGTGTTTAAAAGGTGAAAGGGTAAAAAAAAAAATTAAGAAAATAGTGGAATTTTCCTTGAAAAATAAGAAAGAAGTAAAAGGAACGAAACATAAGGAGTTGTGAATGAAGGGGAGATTAGGTGTGGAATGAAAAGTGAAGAAAGGATGGAAAAAGTTTTTGAAGAAAGTGTGCTTTAATTGTTGCAAATTGTAGTGCTTAGAGAGGTTTTGAGTCACTCTTCCAAATTTTGCCCTACCTTAGCTAAAAACCTACATTGCAACCCTTTAAGTCCTACTTGATTTTGAACCAAGTATGTCTACATTAGTGGAGAAATACATGAAGGGCAATCCTATGGCACTCCTTTTGTGCATTTGAATATCTTTGTGAGAGTGAGAGTTAATTCTTTCCATTTAATATCCCATATGTGTTTAAATTACAATATATAAGTTGGGATTCTCTCTTAAGTGTGAGGGCACATGAAAATTATGAGTTGTGAACTTAATCCAATCTCCAATTGGGAAGAATGAACAAAAGAAAATTGCTTGTGATAATGAGGCAAATTTTGAAGTTTTAGTGTCATGACTTGGTTGCTACTTTGATTAAAAGTGGTGTTTGAGCACTTGAATTGAAATGAAATTTGTGCGAAGTTCTTGGCGATTCATATGCTTTGGATTAATTGTTGGTACCAACCGAAGTCATTAGATTGTGCTTAAGTTGAACCTTTTTGACTTGAAACGATGTCTGGTATGCCATTGAGCTTGATTGGTAATTTTATTGAAGGATGTTCTTAGTTGTTGAATTGCTTGAGGACAAGCAATAGTTAAAGCTTGGGGGTTTGATAAGTTGGTATTTTACCAACTTATCTCCTCTTGATACTTAGGCTTTTGTAGGCTTTTGTTGAGAAATTAAGGCATTTATTGAGGCTTATTGACATATTTCAGGTATCAAGTGATTTAGGAGTGATGGTGAAGAAACCATTAGAAAATGAGTCAAAAGGAAGCTAAAATGCAAACACAATACTGCCCAGTGAATTACACTTGGCGGACGCTAAGGGTTAGATGCGGAAGCAGAGCATCAGGACAACAAACCTTCGCGACCGCGAAGTGCTATAAGCGAACGCAAAGAAGGAGGAAGGCAAACTTCGCGAACGCGATGCTGGAGGAAACACTACATCGCGAACGCAGGGCTAATTATGCGAACGCGATGGAGAAGATGGTCAACTGCTCTGAAATGTTCTACGCAAAAGCGTGATGTAGTCTACGATCGCAATGCCTTACAACACTATTCTTCACGATCGCAAGCCTCTTTTCGGGATCGCGGTTCACAAATCTGGGCAGTTCTGGGATTTCACGATTTTGACCCCAAACCATTTAATACACGACCTAGCTCATTTGTAAAGGATCTTTGGCTTATTTTTTAGTTCCTAGACTAGAGAAGACAAGTTTTGGAGCTAGGGTTCTTGCACACACACTTGGGGCTGAAGATTTGAAGATTTTTGTTGAGAATTTCTTACTCATTTATGCTCATTTCTTCATTTTCTTGATTTGAATTAAATATTTAAGTATGTAGTATTTTTCCAACACTTGAATATTGTTTATGGGAATATTCATATTTAAAGTGTGGATTAAATATCTTGTTGTGCTTATGTATAGAACGATTTTTATTTATTATGAAGCTAGTTATTGTTTCTTTAATTATTCTTGTTCTTTAATGTTTCCGAAGGGATTAGCTAACACTAGGACTCGCCCATTAACTTCGAATTAATTTTGGGAAAGATTATTTGGGGTTGGAAAAGATTAATTAACAAGAACTTGAGGCTTTAACCCTCACTTTATAGATTCTACCTAGGGATAGGATTGAACTACTTGTAGCCGTATCCGAGTGTGCTTAATCTCTTAATTGTTTTAGGGATAATTTAATTAGGAAGGCTTTTTAGTATTCGTAAGAAGCTAATATAGAATTATTACCCGAGGCTAATTAACATAAACTCGTTCATATTTATAAAATCGTAAAATACATTGGATCGTTACTTGAGTGTAAATCTCGATGCATCCATGCTTGTAGCAATTGATCATTTTACTTGCTTTCTAGGTTAGTTTACATTTTCGCATTTAGCTATAATATTTTCATAACCAAATTCTAAGTGTTTGGCATTGCATAAAAAGTGATAATTCTCTTACATTCCTAATCGCCTACATATTGTTCTCTGTGGGATTCGACCCCGACTCATAGTTGGGTAAATTATATTGCATGCGACTGTGTCCATTTACTTTTTAGTAGTGGCTTTGTACGTCATCAGTCTTCACAATTTCGGGATATGATCCGAAGCCGGGTCACCGAGCTTCGAGTTTCAGGGACCGATCAATACCGAGCTTGAATTCATTATCGAGCTCGAATCCAAATCGAACCATGATGCGAAGTAATGTTATCGAGCTTAAGAGCCAAAGACCGACCAATGCTGAGCCCGAATCAATACCGGGCCCCAAGTCAAAATCGAGCTAGAATCAATATCGAGCTCGATTCAGTATCGAGCTTATAGACAAGAGCCGTATAGTCGCACTAAGGGAGAGAATCTCGGCAGGAAAAAAGGAAAAGTTGATTTTTCATGGTTCCCCACTATGTATTTTTAATTATATCTAAAGTAGGATCCCCCTAGTGTAAGAGGGATGGCTATTATCTGTGTAAAGGTAGAACGGTTGAGGCATCAAAAACACCATAACTCAGATACTGTCCATATGCTCTATATTGAGAGATTATCATTTTGAGCTTTATACATTGTTTTCATCTGGCTTATTCATAAATCATCCTCCCTTAAACCTCGTTAGTATTTTCATTCTTGACAGTCAATACTCGATATTTCCGCTTATATGATTTGTATCAAGATATACCACGTACCCTTAGAGCTACGTACAAATTCAACTCGATTAGTTTTTCGAGTAAACAGTTTGGCGCCCAATGTGGGGCTGAGGATAACAGTGGTTATTTGATACGAATCTGTAAAACTCACCATTTTACGCTTGCTGTTGAAAGTGTCTTTGATTTCAGATTAGCAAGAACGAACTCTCAATTAATGGCCTTACCTATCGACAACGAAGCTGGCCTTCAAGGTGAGAATAACAACTTAACGCACAAGGCCGAAAAGCCGCTTGTCAATGTCGTTGGGGCCCGAGTCGAAGTACCATTAGACGTTAATTCGCATATGGCTATTGAGGCAAACCAACGTTCTGAACCTGAAAATAGCATTCATGGTGATACTCGATATGCAGCTCGAGACACCCATAACATTGAGGAAAATAGAATCAGCTTGCGTATGATTTTCGAAATGTTGCAAGCTCAACAGGTAGCGATAGATCAGTTGCAGAGTCAAACCCAGGTACCGAGCAGACCGGAGCCCAGTCCACCCCGAGAAATCACCCACAGAACGGAGCCAGCTATAGTAAGGTCAAATGAGCAAGAATCTGGGACTAATCCCCAAATTGCTAAGATACTCTAGGAACTCACAAAACCGATCGAAGCAAACGATAAAAAAATGGAAACATACAACTCAAGGGTCAATCAGATTCCGGGGGCACCACCAGTGTTGAAAGGGTTGGATTCCAAAATATTTGTGCAAAAGCCTTTTCCCCCGAGTGCAGCTCCAAAACCGATCCCAAAATATTCCGCATGCCCGAGATTCCTAAATATAATGGGACGACCACGTCACCCCTTACACATGTGACATAAAGGGTAATGATTTAGAAGATGATGAAATTGAATCCGTGTTGTTGAAAACATTTGGAGAGACCCTTTCGAAGGGAGCAATGATTTGGTATCACAACCTGCCACCACATTCCGTCGACTCATTCACCATGTTAGCAAATTACTTTGTAAAGGCACATGCAGGGGCCATAAAGGTCGCAACGAGAAAATCGGACCTTTTCAAGATAAGACAAAGGAATAATGAAATGCTGAGGGAGTTCGTGTCCCGATTTCAAATAGAACGCATGGAATTGCCACCGGTCATAGATGATTGGGCCGTTCAAGATTTCACCCAAGGGTTGAACGAGCGGAGTCTGATAGCATCACGTTAGTTGAAACAAAGTCTGATTGATATCCGGTCGTGACCTGGGCAGATGTGCACAATCGATATCAATTGAAGATCAGGGTTGAGGACGACCAACTAAGAGCCCCTCCGGTTCAGTACATCCAAACAGGTCGGTAGTTAAGAACCAGAGGGACATCGAAAGGGGGCGAAGGTCGAACAGAGACCGATATCAACCATATATCGCATGTCGAAGGAACAATGGTTCAGGACGCAATTCTGCCTGGAACAATCGAAGAAGTGATTGAGGACAGAGTTCTCGGGGACTTATGAGCAAAAGTGGTTTTGACAAGTATGCCGATCCCACAAAGGCACCTCGGTTATCGGAATATAACTTTGGCATCTATACATCGGGCATTGTATCGGCAATCGGAAGGATCATAGATACTAGGTGGCCCAGACCCATACAGACCGATCCTTCCAAAAGAAAACCAAATTTGATATGCAAGTATCATGGCATGCATGGTCACAAGACCGAGGATTGTAGACAATTAAGGGAGGATGTAGCCCGTCTATTCAACGAGGGCCACCTTCGAGAGTTCCTCAGCGATCGAGCCAAGAATCATTTAAGAGAAAAGGATGCCAACAGAAAAAATGAACAGGAGGAACCCCAACATGTCATTCATATGATCGTCGGTGAGGTCGACATTCCACAGGGACCCATGTTCAAATACACTAAGGTATCAACCACTAGGGGAAAACGAACCTGAGATTATGTGCCCGAAGGCACTTTGTCATTCAACAACGAAGAAGCTGAAGGCATTTCTCAGCCCCACAACAACGCTATGGTAATTTCTATCTTATTATATAAAGTTCAAGTCAAGCGTGTTTTAGTGGATCCAGGTAGTTCAATGAATATCATCTGATCGAGGGTCATGGAACAGCTCGGCCTATAGAATCAAATCATGCCCGCAACTCGGGTTTTAAACAGCTTCAATATGGCTAGTGAAACAACTAAAAGGGAGATTATTCTACCGGTGAACGTGGCTAGAACAATTCAAGATACCAAGTTTCACGTAATCGAGGGTGACATGAGGTACAATTCCCTGCTCGGAAGGCCTTAGATCCACAATATGAGGGAAATCCCTTTGACCCTCCATCAAGTGATGAATTTCCCGACACCGGACGGTGTAAAAACACTATACGGGGAGCAGCATGCTGCAAAGGAAATGTTTGCAGTCGATGAGGCAACACCGATATCGACACGATCAACCTCGGAAAGGTCAAGCATCAAAGGTAAAGAGGAAGTCAAATAGAAATCACAGCCATCAGCCTCGACTGAATCGGGGAAGCAGGAGATAGAAGAAGAAGGGGGGGATTTTCTGACCCCTCGAACCTTTATTGTTCCCGAAGGTTCCGACGCCACCAAATCAACGGTCGAAGAGCTAGAATAGGTTATATTGATCGAGTACCTGCCCGAGCGAA
>AWOL01S0105207.1:0-10391 GCA_000715115.1 Nicotiana otophora | reverse complement strand
AATCTAGAATTTCGCGCAATTCCCATATTTTCGTGTGCTACAGCCCAGGCCTCTGAGTGGGCCGGGCCCCCGGACTCGGATCGCCTAAAATTTTTCCGGGCCATTAAATACGACCTAAGGAACCATAGTCACCGCCCCGCCGTGATCGTTCCTCACTTTTTGCATGTTTCGGCCAAAAAACTAGAATTCCGCCAGATTCCCAGATTTTCGTGTGCTATAGCCCATGCCTTCCAAGTGGTCCCAGGACCCCCGGACCCCGATCGCCTAAAACTTTTCCAGGCCATCAAATACAACCTAAGGAACCATAGTCATAGCCCCGCCATGATTATTCCTCAGTTGTTGCGTTTTTCGGCTAAAAAACTAGAATTCCGCGTGATTCCCATATTTTCGTGTGCTATAGCCCATGCCTTTCCAATGGGTAGCGCCCCACGGAGCCGGATCACGTAAAATTTTTCCGGGCCATCAAATATGACTTAAGAAACCATAGTCACAGCCCCGCCACGATCGTTCCTCATTTTTTGGCGAAAAAACTAGAATTCTTCCCGATTCCCATATTTTTGTGTGCTATAGCCCACGCCTTCTGAGTGGTCCCGGGTCCCCAAGACCCCGGATCACCTAAAATTTTTTCGAGCCTTCAAATACGACCTAAGGAACCATAGTTACCGCCCCACAATGATCGTTCCTCAGTTTTTGCATTTTTCGGCCAAAAAACTAGAATTTCGCGTAATTCCCATATTTTCATGGGCTACAGCCCACGCCTCCGAGTGGGCAGGGGCCCCCCGGACTCGGATCGCCTAAAATTTTTCCGAGCCATTAAATATGACCTAAGGATCCATAGTCACCGCCCCGCCATGATCGTTCCTCATAGTTTGCATTTTTCGGCCTAAAAACTAGAATTTGCCCAATTCCCATATTTTCGTGTGCTACAGCCCACGCCTTCCGAGTGGGTCGGGCCCCCGGGACTCGAATGGCCTAAATATTTTTCGGGCCATTAAATACGACCTAAGGAACAATAGTCACTGCCTCTCCATGATCGTTCCTCACTTTTTCCATTTTTCGGCCAAAAAACTAGAATTCTGCCTTATTCCCGAATTTTCGTGTGCTATAGCCCACGCCTTCCAAGTGGTCCCGGGACCCCCGGACCCCGATTGCCTAAAATATTTTCGGGCCATCAAATATGACCTAAGGAACCATAGTCACCGCTCCGCCATGATCATTCCTCAGTTTTTGCATTTTTCGGCCAAAAACCTAGAATTCCGCGCGATTCCCATATTTTCGTGTGCTATAGCCCGCGCCTTCCCAATGGGTAGGGCCCCACGGAGCCGGATCGCGTAAAATTTTTAAGGGCCATCAAATACGACCTAAGGAACCATAATCACCGCCGCGCCATGACCTTTCCTCATTTTTTGCATTTTACGACCAAAAAATTAGAATTCCGCGTGATTCCCATATTTTCGTGTGCATAGCCCACGCCTTCCAAGTGGTCTCGGGACTCCCGGACCCCAATCGCCTAAAAATTTTCTGGGCCATAAAATACGACCTATGGAATCATAGTCACCACTCTGCCCTGATCATTCCTCATGTTTTGCATTTTTCGGACAAAAAACTCGAATTCCGCTTGATTCCCATATTTTCGTATGCTATAGCCCACGCCTTCCTAATGGGTAGGGCCGCACATAGCCGGATCGCGTAAAATTTTTCAGGTCTATCAAATATGACCTAAGGAACCATAGTCACCGCCGCGCCATGACCTTTCTTCATTTTTTGCATTTTACGGCCAAAAAACTAGAATTCCGCGTGATTCCCATATTTTCGTGTGTAAAGCCCACGCCTTCCAAGTGGTCCCGGGACTCCCGGACCCCAATTACCTAAAAAGATTTTGGGCCATCAAATACGACCTAAGGAACCATAGTTACCGCCCCTCCATGATCGTTCCGCATTTGTTGCATTTTACGGCCAAAAAACTTGTATTACGCTCGATTCCCATATTTTCGTGTGCTATAGCTCACGCCTTCCAATTGGTCCCAGGACCCCCGGATCGTGTAAAATTTTTCCGGGCCTTCAAATACGAGCTAAGGAACCATAGTTACCGCCCTGCAATGATTATTCCTCATTTTTTGCGTTTTTCGGCCAGAAAACTAGAATTCAACGCAATTCCCATATTTTCGTGTGCTACAGCCCATGCCTTCGAGTGGGTCGGGCCCCCCAGACTCGGATCAACAAAGAATTTTCCGGGGCATTACATACGACCTTAGGAACCCTAGTCACCGCTTCGTCATGATCGTTCCTCTTTTTTGCATTTTTGGGCCAAAAAATTAGAATTTCGCTCGATTCACATATTTGCGTGTGCTATAGCCCACGCCTTCCAAGTGGTCCCGGGACGCCCAAACCCCGGTTCACCTAAAAACTTTTCCGGGCAATCAAATACGACCTAAGGAACCATAGTCAATGCCATGCCATGATCGTTCCTCCTGTTTTGCATTTTTCGGCCAACAAACTAGAATTCCGCGCATTTCCCATATTTTCGTGTGCTATAGCCCACGCCTTCCCAATGGGTAAGGCCCCACGGAGCCAGATCGCGTAAAATTTTTCAAGGCCATCAAATATTACCTAAGGAACCATAGTCACCCTGCGCCATGACCTTTCCTCATTTTTTGAATTTTACGGCCAAAAAACTAGAATTCCGCATGATTCCCATATTTTCGTGTGCATAGCCCACGCCTTCCAAGTGGTCCCGGGACTCCCAGACCCCAATCGCCTAAAAATTTTCCAGGCCATCAAATACGACCTAAGGAACCGTAGTCACCCCCCCGCCATGATCATTCCTCATTTTTTGCCTTTTTCGGCCAAAACACTAGAATTCCGCACGATTCCAATATTTTCGTGTGCTATTGCCCACGCCTTCCCTATGGGTAGGGCCCCATGGAGTTGGATCGCCTAAAATTTTTCCGGGCCTTCAAAAATGACTAAAGGGACCATAGTCACCGCCCCGCCATGATCATTCCTCATATTTTGTGTTTTTCGGCCAAAAAACTAGAATTCTGCGTGATTCCCATATTATTGTGTATTATAGCCCATGCCTTCCGAGTGGGCCAGGCCACCCGGACTGTGATCGCCTAAAAAATTTTCGGACCATCCAATACGACCTAAGGTACCATAGTCACCGCCCCACTATGATCGTTCCTCAATTTTTGCGTTTTTCGGCCAAAAAACTAGAATTCCACCTGATTCCCATATTTTCGTGTGCTATAGCCCACGCCTTCCAAGTGGTACCAAGACTCCCGGACCCCAATTGCCTAAAAGTTTTCTGGGCAATCAAATACCTGTCTCTTATACACATCTTAGTCACCCTGCGCCATGACCTTTCCTCATTTTTTGAATTTTACGGCCAAAAAACTAGAATTCCGCATGATTCCCATATTTTCGTGTGCATAGCCCACGCCTTCCAAGTGGTCCCGGGACTCCCAGACCCCAATCGCCTAAAAATTTTCCAGGCCATCAAATACGACCTAAGGAACCGTAGTCACCCCCCCGCCATGATCATTCCTCATTTTTTGCCTTTTTCGGCCAAAACACTAGAATTCCGCACGATTCCAATATTTTCGTGTGCTATTGCCCACGCCTTCCCTATGGGTAGGGCCCCATGGAGTTGGATCGCCTAAAATTTTTCCGGGCCTTCAAAAATGACTAAAGGGACCATAGTCACCGCCCCGCCATGATCATTCCTCATATTTTGTGTTTTTCGGCCAAAAAACTAGAATTCTGCGTGATTCCCATATTATTGTGTATTATAGCCCATGCCTTCCGAGTGGGCCAGGCCACCCGGACTGTGATCGCCTAAAAAATTTTCGGACCATCCAATACGACCTAAGGTACCATAGTCACCGCCCCACTATGATCGTTCCTCAATTTTTGCGTTTTTCGGCCAAAAAACTAGAATTCCATGCAATTCCTATATTTTCGTGTGCTACAGCCCACGCCTTCCGAGTGGGCCGGGCCTCCCCGAACTCGGATCGCGTAAAGTTTTTCTGGGCTATTAAATATGACCTAAGGAACCATAGTCACCACCCCGCCATGATCGTTCCTCACTTTTTGCATGTTTCGGTCAAAAAACTAGAATTCCGCCCGATTCCCAGATTTTCGTGTTCTATAGCCCACGCCTTCCGAGTGGTCCAGGGACCCGCGGACCCCGATCGCCTATAATTTTTCCGGGCCTTCAAATACGACCTAAGGAACCATAGTCATAGCCCCGCCATGATCATTCCTCATTTGTTGTGTTTTTCGGCCAAAAAACTAGAATTCCGCGCTATTCCCATATTTTCGTGTGCTATAACCCACGCCTTCCCAATGGATAGGGCCCCACGGAGCCGGATCGCGTAAAATTTTTCTGGGTAATCACATACCACCTAAGGAACCATAGTCACCGCCCCGCCATGACCTTTCCTCATTTTTTGCATTTTACGGCCAAAAAACTAGAATTTCGCTTGATTCCCATATTTGCGTGTACTATAGCACACGCCTTCCAATTGGTCCCGGGACCCCCAGACCCTGGATCACCTAAAATTTTTCCGGGCCGTCAAATACGACTTATGGAACCATAGTCACCACCCCGCCATGACCTTTCCTCATTTTGTGTATTTTACGGCCAAAAAACTAGAATTTCGCCCGATTCCCATATTTTCGTGTGTTATAGCCCACGCCTTCCAAGTGGTCCCGCCCCTCCCGGACCCCGATCGCCTAAAATTTTTCCGGGCCATAAAAGACGACTTAAGGAACCATAGTCACCGACCCGCCATGATCATTCCTCATTTTTTGCATTTTTCGGCCAAAAAACTAGAATTCCGCGTGATTCCCATATTATTGTGTGTTATAGCCCATGCCTTCCGAGTGGGCGAGGCCCCCCGGACTATGATCGCCAAAAAAATTTTCGGTCCATCAAATACGACCAAAGGAACCATAGTCACCGCCCCTCCATGTTCGTTCCTTATTTTGTGCGTTTTTCGGCGAAAAAACTAGAATTCCGTGCAATTCCCATATTTTCGTGTGCTACAGCCCACGCCTTCCAATTGGGCCGGGCCTCCCCGGACTCGGAACGCCTAAAATTTTTCGGGCCATCAAATACGACCTAAGGAACCATAGTCACCACCCCGCCATGACCTTTCCTCATGTTTTGCATTTTACGGCCAAAAAACTAGAATTCCACCCGATTCCCATATACGCCTTCTGAGTGGTCCCGGCTCCCCCAGACCCCAATCGCCTAAAATTTTTCTGGGCCATCCAAAATGACTTAAGGAACCATAGGCACCGCCCCGCTATTATCATTCCTCATTTTTTGCGTTTTTCGGCCAAAAAACTAGAATTCCACGTGATTCCTATATTATTGTGTGTTATAGCCCACGCCTTCCGAGTGGGCCAGGCTCCCCGGACTGTGATCGCCTAAAATTTTTTCAGGCCATCAAATAAGACCTAAGGAACCATAATCACCGCCCCGCCAAGATCGTTCCTCATTGTTTGCATTTTACGGCCAAAAAACTAGAATTCCGCTTGATTTCCATATTTTCGTGTGCTATAGCCCATTCCTTCCAAGTGGTCCCGGGACCCCCAGACCCTGGATCACCTAAAATTTTTCCGGGCCATTAAATATGACCTAACAAACCATAGTCACCGCCCCGCCATGACCTTTCCTCATTTTTTGCATTTTACGCCCAACAAACGAGAATTCCGTCCGATTCCCAAATTTGCGTGTGTTATAGCCCATGCCTTCCGAGTGGTCCCGGGCCCCGGACCCCGGACCCCGATTGCCTAAAATTTTTCCGGGCCCTCAAAAACGACTTAAGGAACCATAGTCACCTCCTTGCCTTGATCGTTCCTCATTTGTTGCTTTTTTCGGCCAAAAAACTAGAATTTCGCGCTATTCCCATATTTTCGTGTGCTGCAAGCCACGCCTTCCGAGTGGGCCGGGCTTCCCCTGACTCGGATCGCCAAAAATTTTCCGGGCCATTAAATACGACCTATGGAACCATAGTTACTACCCCACCATGATCGTCACATACTGTTTGCATGTTTCGGCCAAAAAACTAGAATTCCGCCCGATTCCCAAATTTTCGTGTGCTATGCCCACGCCTGCCAAGTAGGCCGGGCCCACCGGACCTGAGTCGCCTAAAATTTTTCCGGTCCATTAAATACTACCTAAGGAACCATAGTCACCGCCCCACCATGATCGTTCCTTATGTTTTGCATTTTTCGGCAAAAAAACTAGAATTCCGCGCAATTCCCATATTTTCGTGAGCTGCGCCTCCAAGTGGGCCGGGCCCCCCGGACTCGGATCGCCTAAAAATTTTTCCGGGCAATCAAATACAACCTAAGGAACCATGGGCACCGCCCCGCCATGATCGTTCGTCATTTTTTGCATTTTTCGGCAAAAAAACTAGAATTCCGCACAATTCCCATATTATTCGTATGCTACAGCCCACACCTCCGAGTGGGCCGGGCCCCTCTGAGTCGGATTGCCTAAAATTTTCCCGGGACATTAAATATGACCTAAGGAACCATAGTCACAACCCCGCCATGATCGTTCATCATTTTTTGCATTTTTCGGCCAAAAAACTAGAATTTTGCCCGATTCCAATATTTTCGTGTGCTATAGCCCACGGTCCCGGGACCCCCAGACCCTGGATCACCTAAAATTTTCCCGGACCATCAAATATGACCTAAGGAACCATAGTCACCACCCTGCCATGATTGTTCCTCATTTTTTGTATTTTTCGGCCTAAAAACTAGAATTCCGCCCGATTCTCATATTTTCGTGTGTTATAGCCCACTCCTTCCAAGTGGTCCCGGGACCCCCGGACCCCGGATCACCTAAAATTTTTCTGGGCCATCAAATACGACCTAAGGAACCATAGTCAACGCCCCGCCATGATCGTTCCTCATTTTTTGAATTTTTCGGCCAAAAAACTAGACTTCCGCGCAATTCCCATATTTTTGTGGGCTACAGCCCACGCCTCCGAGTAGGCCGGGCCCACCGGACTCGGATCACCTAAAATCTTTCCGAGACATTAAATAGTACCTAAGGAACCATAGTCACCGCCCTGCCATGATCGTTTCTCATTGTTTGCATTTTTCGGCCTAAATACTAGAATTCGCCTGATTCCCATATTTTCGTGTGCTATAGCCCACGCCTTCCAAGTGGTCCCGGGACCCCGGATCCCGGACCCCGGTGTGCCTAAAATTTATCCAGACCATTAAATACGACTTAGGAACCATAGTCACCGCCCTGCCATGATCGTTTCTCATTGTTTGCATTTTTCGGCCTAAATACTAGAATTCGCCTGATTCCCATATTTTCGTGTGCTATAGCCCACGCCTTCCAAGTGGTCCCGGGACCCCGGATCCCGGACCCCGGTGTGCCTAAAATTTATCCAGACCATTAAATACGACTTAGGAACCATAGTCACAGCCCCGCCATGATCGTTCCTCATTGTTTGCGTTTTTCGGCAAAAACACTAGAATTCCGCCCGATGCCCATATTTTTGTGTGCTATAGCCCATGCCTTCTGAGTGGTCCCCGGACCACAAGACCCCGGATCACCTAAAATTTTTCCGAGCCTTCAAATACGACCTAAGGAACAATAGTTACCACCCCGCAATGATCATTCCTCAGCTTTTGCATTTTTCGGCAAAAAAACTAGAATTCCGCGCAATTCCCATATTTTCATGGGCTACAACCCACGCCTCCGAGTGGGCAGGGGCCCCCCGGACTCGGATCGCCTAAAATTTTTTCGAGCCATTAAATACGACCTAAGGAACCATAGTCACCGCCCCGCCATGATCGTTCCTCATTGTTAGCAATTTTCGGCCTAAAAACTAGAATTCGCCCGATTCCCGGATTTTCGTGTGCTATAGCCCATGCCTTCCAAGTGGTCCCGGGACCCCCGGACCCCGATTGCCTAAATTATTTTCGGTCCATCAAATATGACCTAAGGAACCATAGTCACCGCTCCGCCATGATCATTCCTCATTTTTGCATTTTTCGGCCAAAAAACTAGAATTCCGCGAGATTCCCATATTTTCGTGTGCTAGCCCACGCCTTCCCAATGGGTAGGGCCCCACGGAGCCGGATCGCGTAAAGTTTTTCAAGGCCATCAAATATTACCTAAGGAACCATAGTCACCGCCGCGCCACGACCTTTCCTCATTTTTTGCATTTTACAGCCAAAAAACTAGAATTCCGCGCGATTCCCATATTTTCGTGTGCATAGCCCACGCCTTCAAAGTAGTCCCGGGACTCCCGGACCCCAATCGCCTAAAATTTTTCTGGGCCATCAAATACGACTTATGGAACCATAGTCACCGCTCCGCCCTGATCATTCCTCAATTTTTGCATTTTTCGGCCAAAAACTCGAATTCCGCTCGTTTCCCATATTTTCGTGTGCTATAGCCCACGCCTTCCCAATGGGTAGGGCCCCACGTAGCCGGATCGCATAAAATTTTTCAGGGATATGAAATACGACCTAAGGAACCATAGTCACCATCGCGCCATGACCTTTCCTCATTTTTTGCATTTTACGGCCAAAAAACTAGAATTCCGCGTGATTCCCATATTTTCGTGTGCATAGCCTACGCCTTCCAAGTGGTCCTGGGACTCTCGGACCCCAATCGCCTAAAATTTTTCTGGGCCATCAAATACGACCTAAGGAACCATAGTTACCGCCCCTCCATGATCGTTCCGCATGTTTTGCATTTTACGGCCAAAAAACATGTATTACGCCCGATTCCCATATTTTTTGTGCTATATCTCACGCCTTCCAATTGGTCCCGGGACCCTCGGATAGTGTAAAAGTTTTCCAGTCCTTCCAATATGAGCTAAGGAACCATAGTTACCGCCCTGCAATTATTATTCCTCATTCTTTGCGTTTCTCGGCCAAAAAACTAGAATTCAGCGCAATTCCCATATTTTCGTGTGCTACAGCCCACGCCTCCGAGTGGGTCGGGCCCCCCGGACTCGGATCGCCTAAAATATTTTCGGACCATTAAATACGACCTTAGGAACCCTAGTCACCGTCCCGTCATGATCGTTCCTCCTTTTTGCATTTTTCGGCCAAAAAACTAGAATTCAGCGCAATTCCCATATTTTCGTGGGCTAGCCCACGCCTCCGAGTTGGCCGGGCCCCCCGGACTGGGATCGCCAAAAAATTTTCCGGGCCATTAAATTCGACCTAAGGAACCATAGTCACTACCCTGCCATGATCGTTCCTCATTTTTTGCATTTTTCATCCAAAAAACAAGTATTATGCCTGATTCCCATATTTTCGTGTGCTATAGCCCACGCCTTCCAATTGGTCACGGGACCCCCGGATCGTGTAAAATTTTACCGGGCCTTCAAATATGACCTTAGGAACCATAGGCACCGCCCCGCCATCATCGTTCCTCATTTATTGCGCTTTTCGGCCAAAAAACTAGAATTCCGCCCGATTCCCATATTTTCATGGGCTACAGCCCACGCCTTCCGAGTGGGCCGGGCCCCCGGGACTCGGATCGCCTAAAATTTTTTCAGGCCATTAAATACGACCTAAGGAACCATAGTCACCGCCTCGCCATTATCGTTCCACACTTTTTCCATTTTTCGGCCAAATAACTAGAATTCCGCCTGATTCCCGGATTTTCGTGTGCTATAGCCTATGCCTTCCAAGTGGTCTCGGGACCCCGGACCCTGATCGCCTAAAATTTTTTCGGGCCATCAAATATGACCTAAGGAACCATAGTCACCGCCTCGCCATTATCGTTCCACACTTTTTCCATTTTTCGGCCAAATAACTAGAATTCCGCCTGATTCCCGGATTTTCGTGTGCTATAGCCTATGCCTTCCAAGTGGTCTCGGGACCCCGGACCCTGATCGCCTAAAATTTTTTCGGGCCATCAAATATGACCTAAGGAACCATAGTCACCGCTCCGCCATAATCATCCCTCACTTTTTTTGCATTTTCGGCAAAACAACTAGAATTCCGCGCGATTTCCATATTTTCGTGTGCTATGCCCACGCCTTCCCAATGGGGAGGGCCCTATGGAGCCGGATCGCGTAAATTTTTTCAGGGACATCAACTATTACCTAAGGAACCATAGTCACCGCCGCGCCATGACCTTTCCTAATTTTTTGCATTTTACGGCCAAAAAAGTAGCATTCCGCATGATTCCCATATTTTCGTGTGCATAGCCCACGCCTTCCAAGTGGTCCCGGGACTCCCGGACCCTAATCGCCTAAAATTTTTCCTGGCCATTAAATACAACCAAAGGAACCATAGTCACCACCTCGCCATTATCGTTCCACACGTTTTCCATTTTTCGGCCAAAAAACTAGAATTCCGCCCGATTCCCGGATTTGCGTGTGCTATAG
>AWOL01S0105196.1:0-13847 GCA_000715115.1 Nicotiana otophora | reverse complement strand
TTGGCCTTTCGCACGCCCACATTCATTGGTCAACCACTTGTCTTTATTTAGACTTATCATGCACTAATATCACATTCACTTGAAGAATGGAGCAAATCAAGTGAGACAAGCTTCATGCTTTTTCATGAAAATTACATTATTTTTTATTTAGTTATTATTATTATCAATATGGTGCATTAGGACTCAAACCCAATGTCTTACCCACATAAAGGCATGCTAGGCAATAATGCGTTGGAACTTGAATCCAACGTCTTTTCATCAACATAGTGCGTTGGGACTTGAACACATCGCATTATCCTCAATCTTTGGCATAATAGGCCAAAATTCACTAGGACTCGCACTCGAGCCTTTAAAATATTATTACTTCATAATTATAGGCATAAGTTACTTTCAAGAAGACATATATAACTATTNATGCACAAGTACATTATTATGCATAATCTTTATCATATATATATTTTCACATTCACTTTCAGGAATGAGTATGCAATCTCAATGTTTATCACAAGTCACATTCTCTTCAAAGAATTTTTCCCTTTTTATAATTACCATAGTGATAACTATTATTATTTTGGCCTTTCGCACGCCCACATTCATTGGTCAACCACTTGTCTTTATTTAGACTTATCATGCACTAATATCACATTCACTTGAAGAATGGAGCAAATCAAGTGAGACAAGCTTCATGCTTTTTCATGAAAATTACATTATTTTTTATTTAGTTATTATTATTATCAATATGGTGCATTAGGACTCAAACCCAATGTCTTACCCACATAAAGGCATGCTAGGCAATAATGCGTTGGAACTTGAATCCAACGTCTTTTCATCAACATAGTGCGTTGGGACTTGAACACATCGCATTATCCTCAATCTTTGGCATAATAGGCCAAAATTCACTAGGACTCGCACTCGAGCCTTTAAAATATTATTACTTCATAATTATAGGCATAAGTTACTTTCAAGAAGACATATATAACTATTTCAATCTTGAAACAGTTCCTCTGCAAGAAAAATGTTAGTTAGGATATATGCCAATTTTTTTTTATTTTTTTTTTAAAATGATACAATTACTTTTATATTTTAATAAATTAATTAGGGAAAAGGTGCAGATAACTTATAACCACTTATATTTCAAAGACTATAAGAACTTCACCAAAAAAAATTCAATACGGAGGAATGAGCCTTATGTTTCCAGCAAAAATATTTAAGGCTTAATGCATAACCGTGACTATTATAAATTATAACTATAATGAGCTTATATTGATTGTATATTCGAATGCCAAATTTGCAAGGTACTGTAAAATCGCCTATAAATATGATAATTTTGCTTTCAATGAAATACATCATGTGATGGTAAAAATATTATTACTAAATTACCTTAATAATTATCTATCATAGTATGTAAAAGGTCAGAACATATATATANGCCTACATATTTGATAATTTTGCTTTCAATGAAATACATCATGTGATGGTAAAAATATTATTACTAAATTACCTTAATAATTATCTATCATAGTATGTAAAAGGTCAGAACATATATATACGTTGGGATATTATCTTTGTCCTATAAGAGATGTAGCAAATAAAGATATACATTTCCAGTTCTTTATTTCACTGGATACAATTGAAAAAATATTTTAACTAAACACTGCACATAAAGTTAATGCAAAGATATGAAAGTATGAATGGGTTTAGATGAATGTAAAACTTATCTTTGTATTATCATCCAAGATATTTTTCATTGCACTTGAACTCATTGTCTACTTATAATTTACATAGTCTTGATGTAGAAGATCATGAAATGAGCAATTTGTGTTTATAACGTTTTATAAAATAAAAGCAACTTAGTAAAACATGAACAGGACATGTTGTTATGAAATAAAAGCAATTTAGTAAAACATGAACAAGAAATGGAGATAGAGAGAAGGAAGAGATTTTCTTCTTCAATTGTGTGTATTTTCCTATCTATTACAAGGCCTTTATATATATAGGCATGAAACGTGAAGAAAAATATGTCATTGAATGTCATTAAGCATAGAAATATGTCATTAAGCATTTGAGAAGATCATGGAGGAAGAATAGACATCCACCATAATTTGATTTTTCTTATAACAAACTATATATTGTTATAGTATAAATCAAATTGATTTAATGCACTATAGAAGAAAATGCGAACTTTCTGTTGCATTTTAGATTGGATGAGAAATCTCGACTTCTTAAGCTAATGCTAAAACCAGAAAAAGTAGGTCAAGATATGTGCAGCTCGCTCAATTTCACTTAATTAAAGCAGGTAAAGATAAATCTTGCTTTAGGAATAATATATACAGTCAAACCTCTCTATAACAGACTCGTTTGTTCCGAATATTTTTGGATGTTATAGCAAATTGTTGTTATATAGAACATATATTATAACATAACATGAAAATTGATTCCGGAAAAGCTTGATTTTTATAGTGAAGTGTTGTTATATAGGGATTCTGTTATAGAGAGGTCTGGCCGTAGTTGCAGCTACGTACCACCATTCCATTGCAGCTTTTGATATGCACGGTTTGAAAAGCATAGCTGATTAAGTTCAGATAAAACAGGAGGGATGCAGTAAGTTAGTAGGTTGTGTAACAATACTTGTTGTATCTAAAGGTCGAAGCTTAAAACTTGCCCACACATTGGCTGATCTTTTTATTTTTAAGTATGAACAAACACTAAAAATGGGAGAATAAAGTCCTCTAAAGACCATAATAAAGTTAAATTTGTGATTTCTTCCTACAAAGACTAAAGTTGTGAAGTTCTTCTCTGTATTATGCACCAACGCATGGACTCTATCCTACACCCTAGTATTGGAGATCTTTTGCAAATTATTGACACACGAATTCTGGTGATAAGCATATGAAGAATTTACTGTGGTACTGCTACCTGCCGTAACAATCTATCTATCTATCTATATTATATTAAAAGCACGAAACTCTTAGCGAAATATCGTTTGACTTTTTAACCCTTCGTAAGTATATTCTATTTTGGATAAAAATATAATTATAAACTCTAATAAATTTTCCTATTGAATAAAACTAAAAATTGCGGTTTATTTCCGTTTTGTTGCATACGGCTTTTATCTATTTAGGTCTAGGTTTCACTTTTAGTTTAGAATTCTTTTACCAATAAATATTTACTTAGTTATGTCTTTTCTTTGTTTAGGTTTAGTATTCACTTTACATTTAGGATTCTTTGTCAAAATTTTCTTATGCTACAGATCTTTTATAACAGCTTGATTTTTGTTTTAACTATTGTATGTAGCTTTATTTCGTTAACAACTTTTATTTTTGTTTTAATTATTGTAGGTATCCTACAATTGATCATTGGAAGAAGTTCTTAAAATTTCGTGGATTTGGATACGGCAGTAACAACAGCTCTAGAGGCAAAAATTGTGTGTACTTGAGGTAAACCTTTTAATCTTTAGTTTGATTTGGAAGTTAAGTAATAATTATGGTTCATGTATTCTTGACAGACAATACAAATTGAAAAGTTGTTAGTTTTGTATTTTTTGTTTAAATAATTTTTCGTATATGATTATCAGTTTAATGACTTATTTATAGATTTTGTACAAGTTGTTTAGACTTTAGATCATTGCATTCCGTAACCAAAAAGAATGGTTATACATTCTAACTCATGATATCAATTCAAGATCTTATTTAATTTATTCAAGATTATTTTGCCTTATGTTTTATAATTAAAACTGCTAATTGTTGTGCCAGCTCAAGTTATTCATATTTTCCAAGAATTTATTTTATTACCTCTTTTGATCGATTTTATTATAGATATTACATGATCTAAAAATTGTGTTACTTATAAAGAATAAACATTAACAAGTGGCGTCCCAAACTTTTGACGATTTCGTGAGTTCAATTAAACAATTCTCATTATCTCATAAAATAGTCACTATAGAACACTATGGTACTGTTTTAGATTTTTCATCATAAAGTTTTAAGGAATATTAATTTTAAGGTGTGGTGTACAAATTTATTACGTTTTGAAAGTTATATGTCTTTGTTGAAGTTCAGCTACGAGTTTTTTTTTTCCAATCTTTGATCTTCAGAGATTGAAATTTTCTGAAATAGCAATTTACTTCAATTTACTTTAGGATAATTTAATCGTTTTACCTTTCTTTAATATTTATACTGTTCGTGTATTGTTATTAATT
Organism: Nicotiana otophora; assembly: GCA_000715115.1. Classification (NCBI taxonomy): domain Eukaryota; kingdom Viridiplantae; phylum Streptophyta; class Magnoliopsida; order Solanales; family Solanaceae; genus Nicotiana; species Nicotiana otophora. The sequence goes on along the minus strand of AWOL01S0105196.1, from coordinate 9,649 downwards.
GTTTGAAATTCCCATGATGAAGAGGTCATCAAGAATATAACGTCATAGTCGTCACTTTTGCTGTATAACCTAATAGGCATAAAACTTGTGGTTAATGAAAAAGTTGACAAAGTTAAATCATTTGATAATAAACCTTTGTTTTGTACTATTAAGAAAAGCTGAAAATAAACTATACGGAGATAATGGACAGACTTGCAGTATGATATGGTGTTGTTTAACCCATGTAAACTAAGTACTATATATTGTGGTGTCAATGCATTAGGAGATAAATTTACCTGCTCTGTTCAATTTTTATTACGCATTCAAGTATTTTTATTGAATTTTCTTTTGAATAGAATTTTAAATATTTTGATCGACTTTTACGATCGTATTGCCTTGTTGGTACTAAAATACTTGTGTACAATTGATTTCAGGTATACTCGCAATAACAACTGAAATAGAATTGACAAACGAACGTGTGCCAAGTAACGATTTAAGAAAATCTGATTTTCAAATAAGAGTCTTATTTAAAATAGATTAATCAAAGTAGTACATTGATAAATGTTCAAAAATCATGTTGTATCAATGTACTAATCATATGAAAGCGCAAGACAAAAAAAAAATGACACTAATTGTATCCAAGATTCTTTTTTCGGATATTATTTTAAATATTCAATAATTTTAGATTCTATTGCGCTAAAATATAATTAAACTTATTTTTCATTTAAATACATATTGCATTTATTTGGACGTTTTTCTATTATACATAGTTTATACTTATTGTATACAATTCTTTTATTAAGAGATGCAATTTTCACGTGCAATGCACGTATCTTAAAACTAGTACTATATTAAAAACACGAAGGCCCTTAGCGAAATGTCATTCGTCATTTTTACCCTTTAAAAATAGAGTTCACATTGGATAAAATAGTAATTTAAATATTTTTCTAATATGTAAGAATATTCATTTAATTATTTTTCTAATATCTGGGACATTGAAATCAACTATAATTCTGATTATTAAAAATTTTCATAGTTGAATTATGTAGAGAATCTTTATATTTAGGATTCTAAAAGCAATTAAATCTTATTTTATATAGGTTTCCTTATTTCAAGCACATTAATATTAAAGTTGTAGTAAACTATAATTGTTTTTATCATTCAAAACTTAGAAATTAAATACTCATATTTGTACTACATTTTTTCCGTAGATTAGCACTACTTTAAAGCTACTAAAAATAGGTAAACATAAGTTATATATGGTACAAAAGTAGAACACTCATTGTATTTGGCAAAATTAAAAGTAACATCGAATTATTTGGTTCAAAAGGAAAAAAATTAAAAGAATAAGCAGTAATATCCCTATTAAAGGGCGTTATAAACGTTATTAATTTTCAATGACATCAGGGTTTAGTCTCTCTCGGTTAAAGATTTCATTATTGTTTAAGAGTGATTTTTTGTGTCTTTTACCTTATTTGTCTTTTTAGTTTGCCATATGACAAGTTTATACTTTCATTAAGTCTTAATCGTTGATTGTGATTCAAACTCTTTTATTTCATTAAGTCTTAATCGTTGATTGTGATTCAAACTCTTTTATTGCTTATTAGTACTTTTGCTTTTATTTACCATCTTTTTTTTATGTTCTTAACTTGGTATTGTCTAACCTTTGTGTTTTCTTTTTCCAAGTTTTAGATTGCCGATTCTATATCTTAGAAACTTTTGGATCTTTTAAAACTAACACAACAAAATATATCGAGGTAACTTATTATTTATTTTGTTCCTCACCAAACGAGATATGAGTTACGCCTTAGCATGTGATTCCCTTAATCTTTTTAATTTTTTTGTTTTATAGAATATTATTGTAACATTTGGCAGTTTTTTCTTGGTTTAGTTTGTTGTTACTTTTGTTTTTGATGCTTTTATAGAATTTTGAAAGAATTATTTTCCACTTAAATCTTATTCTTTTCACTATCCAATTCATTTTTTTAAGATAAAAGATTATGTTGGTTAATACTTTGGGTTAAAAGATGATTTACGTTTGAGAAAATATCTAAATACTAACGTAGTCATATTATTTTATATTTATATACTAACATCAGTATTACACAATAATTCATATTATTTTTTATTTATATATTATTTTATTGATACACGCAAAATTCATGTGCAAAACACGTACACTAAAGCTAGTACCGATAAAAGTCTTCGTCTTGCTTCAATTCAGGAACCATAGTACTTAATGATATAAAAGAGAGTGGCCCATGAGCTGAAATATCGGAAACCAGCCCATCTTTAGACGTTTTATAGCCGAGTGTATTTGGTTGGGCTTGGCCCACGCTGTTACACAAAATCGATCAGATTCAATGTTTACTCTTTATAGTCGATATGCGGCTATTTGGGTTAATTCAACTTTTTCAGCTCACACTATGTTATGTATGGGGACAAATATTAATGAAAGGTTCAGGGTCGTACTAGTTCTAATGTATGTCCTACCTACCAGTTATTTTCCTCTTTAATTATCCTAGTCATGAAGAGTGATTCGGATCTCATTTCTCATATGTTTCTAACGGTACAGATATAAATAGAAAAATGACACTATATAGTCTCTGTAAAAATAATAGCCGAAAAAATATATATAAATTATTTATATTTTTTGTGAATATATACATTTTGTATGTTATATAAAAGATTTATATAAATTTTATACATTTTTTCAGCTATCAGATGTAGTTTCTGGCATGGGCTAAAAGTGATAATACCTCAAAATAAATGGAATAAACAAAAGAGTAAATGGATCGAGGGATTTAGATTGGCCCCAAATAGAACGTAATGAATACAGAGAGATTTCATCCCCCAAAATACAACCAGTTCGAATGAGATAAATGCATTGATGATGAATGATATTTGATTAAATGCAACGTAGAAAGATTCAACTATGCCGAAATATTAATAAGACATTATAAAGCTAGACATTTATGATAAAAGTTATACACACGTACAAAAGACAAGTAAAAATAGAGTAAAACATATAGTATTTCAAAAACTATTCTCTTAACTCAGAACTGATAACATTCAATCACTATATAGACGTACGTAGAACATGTGGCTGGAAAGAATGTTTGGCGATATCAATCTACTAAAGTATATATATCATGCAGTTAAGATTCGTTATCGCAATATAGGAACAAAATTAAAGCACCTGTAAAGGTATAATTTTATTTTGCCCTAGGCTATGGCTGTAACGTAACGAAACAGGAGAGTGAAAGTAATGTCCAACGCCCCATGGACCATGCCTTAACTGGCAAGTGAGAAGCTGTGTAAGTTCCAGATCCAATACAAATGTGTAACAAAGTACCACTACCAAATATTGCTATTTTAACTATGTATTTATTTATAGAATTAATCTAAGACTTCGAATCTCAAATATAGCTTAAGACATCTTTTTGAACCAAATTTGAAATTTTTTAGCTGAAAAAAAAAATTTAACATGTTAAAATTTGCCCCAAAATTAATGTCCAAACATATTTTAAATTTCAAATCAAATTTTACCCAAATCAATTTTTTTCAAAAAATATTTGGAAATTTTCGGATGCTACATAATAGCTGGCTGCATTGAAAAGTATGGTCTACCGGTCAATGAAGTTAAATAAAATATTTAGAAACTAAGGTTCTACTTCTAGAAGAGACAAAAATATTAGACAATTTCATATTTGACAGAATTATTCAATAATTGTGCTAGATAAAAAATCGTAGTATTAGCCGAGACTGCCTTTGCACCCAAAAAAACAAAAAACACAAAATAATCAAACTAGTACCATCTGATGAGGATGAAGAATTCATGTAAAAATTAAAATTGCCTCTCTGCAAGCATCGTCGCTAAGGAAAATATATGAAACTCAATCACTAGCTTAATAATTAAAACAGACTAAACAGTTAACAGTCAGCTGAAAGCGGAGTTTATTAGAATAAGGTAAGAAGGTAATTAAGAGCAAAAACTAAAGTAGGATAAATTATACAATGAATTCAACCTCAATAGCAAGAGTACTGTATGCCTACTGAACAGAAGTAGCTAGTAAGTTGAGGAAACTGAGCCCCAGATATTACACAAATGCAGAGTTGCAAACGTCAAAAGTTAGGACTTTACATATACCAAAAAAGAAAAAGTTACATATGAGAATATAGAGAAGGATAACGATAGATACACTAACATATTCAAAAAAGTGTGTAATTACTAATTTGGATTTACCAGTATTAAATTAATAGACTTTCTTGGTAAATAGGCTTTTGATATTAAATAGATTACTACTGCCGCGTATCCCTTCGCTGGTCACCGCGACACCACTCTGATCACCACCGTCGCCGGCGGATGCGGCGGCGACACTAATGGCACTGTTTTCGTCACTTCTGCAACTTAACTGATTCCTGTAACCAATGCACATAGGAACATTCAAGTTCAAGACTCTAGCTTTAGGCCCACTACCACCGGCCGCCGTTGACGACACTTTCCGGCGACATTCAACGCTTTCTTTTTTAACTGCCTTTTTTTTGGTGCTGCTTTCATTTAGGGGGGCTTCTTTTCTGAGTGGTTTTTCAGCAGTTTTCACGAGGTTATCGGAGCTCCGGCTACCGGATCCTGGTCCAAGATTCCGGCGGACCTGCCAAACTGGGCTGCTGCGGCCCAAATGAACCCCACCACGGCTAGGACTACTGGGCCATTTTCTTGACTTGGATTCACCGGCTGAGTTACTCCGAGAACAAGGAGCACTACTCACCTTTCGGGTGGCCAAACCGGATCCACCGGTAACCCGAGGCCTACTTCCGCCGTTTCCAGCGGATCTACTCCTCGAAAAGGGCCAAATATTGATATTGAGCTCAGCACCTGTACTCACCCCATTGCTTCCACTTATAACTTTCTTCTCTTTCCTCTTCTCCTTCTTCTTCACATCATTACTCTCTTTCTTCTCGGTTTTCTTGAAAATGTCCTTCCAACGCTTTGATGACGTAAAAGAACCGCCGCCCGCCGACGTGTTGACTATCGACGCAGAGAGTTCTGTTTCGGGTTCGGGTCGACCAGACCCGGATGGTTCAAGCTCAGTTTTATGCTGTGAAGAAGTATTTGGCCCATTAGGTTCAAGTGGGTCATCCGCGGAAGGGCACTGGAGAAGGTCTAAAGGAAGAAGGACGCCATCGGAGAAGAGCTCGTCAGCAGAGAGTTGGTTGGGCTGAGGAAAAGACGGGTTTCGGACCATCCAAAACTCAAATTCGGGTGAATGGTTAGAATCACAGTCACAGCTTCTCCTTCTTCCACTGTTGCATGGTGTAAGCCTTTCAGGCAGCTTCTGAACTTCAGCTTCAACCTCTTCCATTCTTCACTTTCCAGAGAGAACAACAAAAAAAAGGTCTCTTTTCTGTATATGCTTTTGAGCCTTTTCTTTCTGTTCTTACGAGGAAAGAAAAGGAGGAGAGATTGGGGGTGGGGGGAGGGTGGAGAATGGGGACCCTACATGCAATAAAGAAATGAAAAGATGAGTAATAAAGAGGGGAGAGATGAAACTTGTAAATAAGGTTGGTTGAGTTTGCATGTGGGTTGGATGAACACAAGAAGTTAATAAAGGGGTAGAAATCTTATCACTTTACCTTGAGAGCTGACAAAGTTTTCACATAGGTATACGAGAACCTTGACAGAGATTGTTCTTTCTTAAGAAGTTATATATAAAATGGTTGTAACTTGCAACCCTTCACTGTAATTTTTATTTTACCTTAGGTAAAACATCAAAGAACTCTATATTAAAGATATTTACGTATAATTGTTCATAAAAATATTGAATTGGTAAGTTAAAACATAAAGCATATTAGCTATTGCAATATGTTAAATACATTTACAGTATATTATAAATTAAGACCTTAAATTGATTAACCCAATGAATTTTCAATTTTCACAACTAAGCTCAAACCCACCATATTTATGGTCAAAGTCTTCGAGATAGAACTCCTAGAGAGAGCGAAAAGGAAGGAAGGTGAATATAAATGAAAGTTTGACCTTATACAAAGTCAATTTTATGTTTAGGGCACGATGGCCTAGGAGATTGTCACATTAAAGTGGTCAACATAATATAATAAAAAGGGATGCTAGTACATGATTTAGATATTAGTATTACATGATTTAGGACCTATTGCATGAACATCGGCGGGGAGGAAGCCTAGGGGAGTAACTTCTAAGTCCTATTGAATCTCACAATTGAGGAATGATGATGCAATTTGAGATTTTAATCAAGATACATTATTCCTGGTCAAGAACTAGTTTTTGGGGAAAAAAATATAAGAAAAACATGGCATGAAAGCAAAACAGATGTAATTTTAATCTAGTAATTACGAATTATCAGTATAATCTTTACTGTCTTGTGGATGTAAAAGTAATAAATTCTTTCTTCGTTTTTTTTTTAAAAAAATTATACAACTATATGTATTTTCAAATGGGGAGTGGATTGTGCTTTCACATGCTGCTAACATATTTATTAATTGTTATGTTGAATACCAATAGTTAGTGGGAACATACGTAAGAATTTATCAAAATTGGAATAATGAGCTGATATTCCCTTTGTTGCTGCCCTAGTCTTAAGATACCAAATACAATGAATTTTTTGCACTATATGTGTCTTCAAAGGTACAAAATTTTAATGCACGATTAAGAGTAAAAACAAACGGTCTATTCATGATTTTGCAATCATTACTGGTTAGTTTTTCGTATCTTGATATATTTATAATCAACATCAACATATATACATATGATAGAGTAAGTATTGGCAATTTCAATCCAAAATTGTTTAGCCCGTTCAACTTATCATGATAAAACTGTTTTTGTAATATATGAAATTCGACCACCCTCACCCCCGACCTCCGATGCTAACCCCAACCATGCCCCAACACTTGTCAGTATAATTATGTTTATCTTCTTAATCTTTGTGGGAGTTTGGACATAAGAAATGTAAAATTCCAAAAAAAATAAAAAAATAATTCAAGTGAAAATGGTATTTGAAAATTAGAGTTGTATTTGGACATGAATATAATTTTGGGCTGTTTTTGAAGTTTTGTGAGTGGTATGAGTGAAAATTTTGAAAAACAGCTTTTTGAAATTTTTCAAAAATTTTGAAAAATTTCAAAATTCATCTTCAAGTGAAAATTTAAAATTTTATCGCCAAACACTGATTTCGAAAAAAAAAAAATCGGAAAAAGTGAATTTTTTAATGTCCAAACGAGCTTGTTTACCCAAAAAAATGGATAGAGTTGAATTTATACGTAGTTCTAAAGATACTTGGTATAACTTAGTACAACTTGAAAAAATAAGTAGAAATATATCGAATATTGACTATAAAAAAGTAATGAAATACAAACCAAATTGAGTAGAGAATGATTTATAAACAAACGAGATGAATCAATGTCCAAAGCCCAAAAAAGGATAACCTATACTAAATTTCTGTGCAAATATCAACAATCTCTGAAATGTGAGAGTGTATTGATATCTGAATGTTCAATGTCCCCCTTACAGAAATGATAGCCACTCTTCATATAGTGGAGTAATCCTACTTTGGATACAATTAAATAATACATAGTGGGAATCCCATGATAGATTAGTTAATTAATTTTTCCTTAATTCCAGTCGATATTCTCTCCCATGGTGCGGCTACAACGGTTGTTTGTCTCTTAGCTCGATCTTGGTCGGTTCTGGTATTGGTCGATCTTCGGATCTTGAGCTCGATATTGACTCGAGCTCAGCTCGATATTCACTTCGAACTCGGTATTGATCGGTCCCTGAATCTTGAGCTCGATAACCTGGCTTCAGATCTCATCTTGATATTATGATAACGACCCTCGGTCCATCATGTTCCAATCTCGACTAAATACATGAAGGGTAAAATCGGTTTTGACCGTATACAGATTGTCCCCTCGTTTCTCGAAAGGAATCTGGCGAGAAACGATATGATTTTTCGGACTCCAACTAGGTGGGTAATGACATCAGTGATGAGTCTGGTTATGATGTATGCGACAAACGTCCCATCGGTCCAGTTACCAAGACATTAAATGTTTGTCAGTCGTTGGTCGGCCACTACCGGTTCTGAACCGTCATTATCAGGCCTATAAATATTCAAACTTTTATTCACATCCAAACTTTTTACTCAAAAGTTTTTCCTCTACTCTTGTATCTTCTTCAAAAATCCCTTACCTTTATATACTTTACATCACAAACAAACCCAATTCTCTTTCCTTTATTCATAAATGGCGAAAACCTCCAAAACGATGCCGCAGAAAGAGGTCGCTTCTTCATCGCGGCCTACCGGCGGCGAGGATGCGGCGGAACCCCGCCCCGAGGAGTTCTTCCGTTAGGGTGCTCGACTGTCATTGATTTCAAAGTTAAAAAACCTTCTTCGGTACCGGGCCTATGTGAGCAGGTTTCGAGGTACCGGTGTTCAATCACCGAGAACATTCTCGAAAAGGTAAAAAAGGAATGCAACTGGGGCGACAAGCACGTGGTAGTCTCATCGCCCAAAGAATCAATTACTACCCACGTGAAAGGGTTCTTAAGTGTCTATACTTACCCTTTCACGTTGGGTCCATTAGATCCCGTCATCGTTGCTTTTTGTAAAAGATACGACGTGACCCTTGGCNATTCTCCTCCGATTCTTCACAAGCAAAATCGAGGGGTGTCTTTTCACCCTCGATCACCTTATGCGCCTTTATAGTCCCCGACTCTATCGAGGAGGGCTGATCAAGCTAGCTCGCCGAGCCACTAAAGCGTCGTTCTTAAATATAGATGAAACTCGTGATCGAGGTTGGATGGGCCGGTTTATTCGAGTCAAAACTTCGGACCTGATTTCTGCCGCCGACATGCCGTTTCCCGAGAAATGGAATATAAGCTGTGAGTATTTACTTCCTTTCAAGTATTTTAATTTGGGCTCGCCTTTCATTTTTTTGATCCACTCTTTCTCTTCTGTTGCAGCTGCGGCTTGGATGCCGGAACCGATCCCGGACCTTAAACAATGGGTTGAAGGTCTCGTGCTGCAGAGACCGTACTTTGAGCGTGCTTGGGTGGAACTATCAAATCGCCGATGGGAGACCCGTAGTCACAGTAAGTCTCTTTTTCAGTTTATTTGTAGCTCGATCATCTTCACTTACTTACCCTCTTTTCTTTTCTTTTTTCTTTGTAGGACTCGGAAAAGATGTTGTTATGAGGCCCCCATCTGGTGATGAAGAGGTCCCTGCCCCAAAGCAAGTTAAAGAGAGGAAAAGAAAAGATGCACCGAGTTCCCCGGTCTCGGACAAGAAAAGCCAGGTGAAGAGAACTCGCAAACCCAAGTGGGGCTTCGATATCATGCCTTTAGACTCGATCCGTCGATTAAGGGATGAGCCCGAATAAGAATAAGAGGAGTTAGCCTGCGTGCGGGCCAATATTGTGATACAACAATCCTCCGAATCGGCGGAGGTTAACAAGGGAGTTCTGGCCATGATTCCAGAACAAGGAAAAGCCGAGAATATTCGATCTCGAGCTGAGATAGTTGAGGGAGAGACCGAGGGCTGGGCATCTCGGGCAGAAGATATCTCGAGGGACGAGCTCGGGATAGTCGATATAACTGGATCCCCTCAGATATCGGATGATATGATCCGTGAGGCCAGC
>AWOL01S0105189.1:6106-17305 GCA_000715115.1 Nicotiana otophora | reverse complement strand
CAAAATTTATAGGAATTAATTCCATATCAAAATACTAATATTTTCACAAAATCCAAAATTACGTCCCAAAAATTACTCGTGGGGCCCACGTCTCGGAATCCGACGAAAGTTACAAAATATTAACGCACATTCAACCACGAGTCCAACCATATAAAGTTTACTCAAATCCGACATCAACTCAACCCTTAAATCTCCAAATTAATCCAAGAGGGTTTTCACAATATTTCCAACTTAATTCACCAATTAAATGTTAAAAACAACCATGGATTCGGGTAATATAACTAATATTGAGTTAAGAACACTTACCTCATTATTTTCTCTGAAAATCTCCCAAATATCGCCTCAATCCGAGCTCCAAATCGTTAAAAATGGAAAATAGGATGAAGTCTCATTTTCTGAACTTAAACTTTCTGTCCAGACCTCTCTTCTTCGCGAACGCGACAGGTCCCTCGCGTTCGCGAAGCACAAAATGTGCTTCTCAACATTTTCTCTTCGCGAACGCGAGACACTGCTCGCGAACGTGATGCTTAATGGATCCCTTCTTCGCGAACGCGAGCTCCTCTTCGCGAACGCGAAGGCAAAAACCCATGCCCACTATGTTTCCCTTCGCGAACACGATACCCCATACGCGAACGCGATGCACAACCCAGCTTCTCTTCGCGAACGCGAGATCCCCTCGCGAACGCGAAGAGTAAATCCTGCCTGCCTAAAATTCCACTTCGCGAACGCGAGGGCCCACTCGCGAACGCGAAAGAAAAAAATCCAAAAAATGCAGCAACAGATATCAGCAATCTCACCAAGGCCAAAAATGATCTGTTAACCATCCAAATCTCACACGAGCCCCTCGGAATCTCAACCAAATATACCAACAAGTACTAAACTATCATACGGACTTAGTCGAACCCTCAAATCACCTCAAACAATGCTAAAACCATGAATTACACCCCAATTCAAGCCTAATGAACTTTGAAATTTCTAGTTTCTACAAACGACTCCGGAACCTAGCAATTCACGTCCGATTGACCTCAAATTTTGCACACAAGTCATAAACAATATAACGGAGCTATGAAAATTTTAAGAGCTGGATTCCGACCTCGATATCAAAAAGTCAACCCCCGGTCAAACTTTTCAAAAATTCAACTTTCGACAATTCAACCCAAATTTTACTACGGACCTCCAAATAATTTTTCGGACACGCTCCTAATTCCAAAATCACCATACGGAGCTATTGGAATCATCAGAATTAAATTTTGGGGTTGTTTACACATAAGTCAATATCCGATCAACTATTTCAACTTAAGCTTCTAACATGAAAATTCATTCTCCCAAGCTAACTCCGAAATACCTTAAAACCAAAACCGACAATTCACACAAGACATAATACCTCATAGGAAGTTACTCAGTACTTCAAATAGTTGAAAGGAACGTAAATGCTCAAAACGACCGGTCGGGTCAATACAGAACTAAGGCTTAGCTACAGCTGTTCAATATTGCTAAGAAATACAAGTCCAAATAATTTCCTAATTATAGAGATTATAATATTTATTTCTAACTAATTAACTAACAACTATTATAAATCAATAAAATTATCAACTAACAAGGATAAAATTTTAAACAAGACTAAGGAGGTCTAGAGTTATGATCTCCCCAATTGTTGGAATTCTTCCCGCTATGCCTTCTATAATTTTGCCTAAGTTTTCTCTACCGATCATGAGTGCTCTGAGTGTTGTAATTCTCTTCCGAGTAATTACCACAATTTGCTAGACATATTCTCCCGAATTATACTAGCTGGCATTAAGTACGGGTCACTCAGATCGCACCAAGGTTTCGTTATCCCTAATCCCACCTTTAAACCTTCTGTATTGATCCCTCAGTTAGGAGTGATGTTGTTCAACAACTACCTAAATATGCACTCTCTCCCGAGTAATACACACTAAATAGGTACCGTCGATTGAAAGCTCTTCAACCAACCACAATATAAACATAGTTGAACAAATAGAGAAATCCTACGGCTTAATTATATAAAACGATAACTAGAATTTATCTTACAAAAGGTTCTATCAAAACTCTAGATAACAAATTAGCTATACATAATAGTATGCAAAATTACAATGCTAGAATTCATAACCAATAATGAAAATAGGAAGAAGGAAGTGAAAAACTCGTAGAAGAATTCTCTGCCTTGCTCCTAGTGTGTTATTGCCTCCTTAGGTCAAATCACCGTCTAATGTCGGTCAATCTCTAAATCTCCAATGCTGGCCTCCTCCCCCTCAAAATTGGTGTTTAATGACTATTTAAAGCTGTCACACCTCCTTTTTTCCGAGAGATAGTGGGAGTTTTTCCATTTTAAGTGACATTATTCGAAATGGGATTATTTATTAGTTCAAAGTTGCCACTTAGAATATTTATGGTGTCCCAAGTCACCGGTTTATTTTAAAATCCTAAATCGAAGAAATTTGACTCTTTTTATAGTCTGCGAACACAGAAGACCGGGTAAGGAATTTTGTTAACTCGGGAGAAGGTGTGAGGCACTCCCGAGTTCTGTGGTTTTAGCACGGTCGCTCAACTATTAATAAATGGCCCTTGTATTAAAGTAGATTAATGGCTATGATTAATGGAAGGGTTTGATGGGTGAGAAAAGGAGTTGGGCTAAAAGGGATTGGGAAGAATGAGCTTTTGTCTTGCTGGGGTACTAAAATCCCAAAATGAGCTCCCGATTGGCCCAAATTCAATTCTTTCTTGTTGAACAAGAATAAAAATAAAGTTACTACCAAAATATACTAATTAATCTTAGTTAATAAGAATAAACTATTAAAGTGAACTATACATTAAAATAAAAATATTTTTGTTATTTTTTTAAATGTTGTAAAAAGGTAGGGAAAACTATGTTAAAGTTATGGTAAAAATTAAAATATTATTATTATAAAAATACTAATAAGCTTAAGTAAATAAAATAAATAAATAAGATGTATAATAAGAGAAGAAATATTATAAAACTAGTTTTGTGTTTTTAAACTTATGTTCTAAAATTAAAATTAAAAGTTGACTGAAATCCTATAAAAATGAAAAATAAGTAAATATTTGTAAAATACTACTTTTAAATGTTGCGCGGGTCAAGTATTATGTGCTTACAGCTGCCCCTCTTTGCTTGAAAACACGAAGAGTTTTCGGAGCAAAGAACAATAAGCAACGTAATTGATTTATGATCCGACGCTTATTCAAAACAAAACATAGATGGACAAAAGACTGTGATCGAGCCCTGGTCTCTGAGTTGCCTAAATATCCTTGGCTATAAAGGAATCAGGCCACGTGTAGTTCAGAAGTGAATAAAGTGATGGAGTATGTGGAGAGGATGAGAGAGTCGAGTGAGGTTCCGTTCCGCGGTCCCTGTCATTACATCATGAATTGAAAGCAAAAATTACAGCAGAATAAAAGAAAAATACAAGATCGTATCTACTTCTTGTCTTGAATCTTCCTCGAATCTCCACTTGATCCTTTAACATGAAACTGAAAATTGACCCTATTCTTCAGGTGGGCATCCTGTTGACTTGAATTTGAAGAAAACTGGAGGTTGACTCTATTCTTCAGGAGGGATCCTGCTGCCTCTGCCTTGAACTTGAAAGCTGAAAGTTGACCCTGTTCTTCAGGTGGGCTCCTGATGCCTCTCTAACTTGAACTTGAAAATTGACCCTGTTCTTCAGGCAGGCTCCTGATGCCTCTCTAACTTGAACTTGTAAACTGAAAATTGACCCTGTTCTTCAGGCAGGCTCCTGATGCTTCTCTAACTTGAACTTGAAAATTGAAAATTGACCATGTTCTTCAGGTAGGCTCCTGATGCCTCTCTAACTTGAACTTGTAAACTGAAAATTGACCCTGTTCTTTAGGCAGGCTCCTGATGCTTCTCTAACTTGAACTTGAAAATTGAAAGTTGACACTGTTCTTCAGGCGGGCTCCTGATGCCCTCTCTATCTTGAACTTGAAAATTGAAAATTGAAAATTGACCTTGTTCTTCAGGCGGGCTCCTGATGCCTCTCTATCTTGAACTTGAAAATTGAAAGTTGACCTTATTCTTCAGGCGGGCTCCTGATGTTTCTCTGATTTGAACCTAAAATCGATTTTTGAAATATTGACCCTCGTTCTCCAGGGGGTGCCTACAATCAAAACAACAAAACAAATAAAATTTTCTGCCCTAGTTTACACTAGGAAGATTTGTGAGTTGTTAGCAAAGCTGTAAATCGCCTATGCTAACGATGAAGGATGCAATGATGAGACTAAAACTAGAGACTCGACTGGGATGTACGTCTCCTGTGAGTAAAACCAAGAAAAGTTTGACTAGCAAATGTGTCTGCTAAAAATAAAACTTGAATGACCCAAACCAGGAAGTGCATCTCCTAGGGGTGACACTTGAACGACCCAAACTAGGAAGTGCGTCTCCTAGGGTGAAACTTGAATGATCCAAACTAAGAAGTGCGTCTCCTAAGGATGAAACTTGAATGATCCAAACTAGGAAGTGTGTCTCCTAAAGATGAAACTTGAACTAGGAAGTGCATCTCTTAGAAATTGAATAACTCAAACTAGGAAGTGTGTCTCCTAGATGTAAGATTGAGCCTGAGGAAAACTATAAACTGAGCTTGACTTAGAATAAAAACTGATCCTATTTTCCAGGCGGGACCCTTGAACTTAAGGAGCGCTGAATATTAACAACTAAGAATTGAAAACTAACCCTTTTTCCAGGCGGGACCCCTGAATTAAAGAAAAACTAAGATTAATAACTTAAAAGAATAAACGGCTGGCCCTATTTTCCATGCGGGACTCCTGAACTCAAAGAAAGCTAAAGACTATACTAGGAAGACTGCCTAGGAGGTACGGTTCTTTTGAACTATGGAAGATGTCTAAAAGGTAAAAACCTTCTAAAACAGCCTTTGTGCTGACAAAATTTGGGCACGACACCTGAAAAATTCAAGCTTCCAAGATTTGATTTGGACATAGTCTTTGTCCCTGTTTCAAACAAAGAAAACTTGTGAGTTTAAAACATGGTGGTTGGTTTGTGGCCTTGATCTTGAGGGCGATTTCTCCTACACTTACCATGATAACTTTGATTTCAACTTGGAGGACCTTGCTTGTTATTGGCTAACCACTTTTCTGTCAACCCTTGCCACAGAAAACACCTCTGATCCATTCAGAACCAATACCCTCTGTCTCTTGCATTGTGCTTATGAAGTGACATTTACCGAACCTTTACATTTCACATGAATCTCAAAGCACGTCAATTATCGCCAACTCAGTGTGCATACTGCTCTTTCTCGACTTATGCCACTTTGATGCGCTAGTCAGACTCCGCTTTGTGTAATTGGAAAGCTGGTAGCAAATTTTGAAGTCATTTCTCACTTGTTTTGACAAAACAGACTCAAAAAGAGAACTTAAACAAAGCAAGAAGAACAGAGTAAGGGGACAATGGAAAGAGATGGCATCTAACAAGAAAATCACCAAGTAGAAACTTATCAAATGTGGATACCAACTCTAATTACCATGACATGCATTTTTGATTAAGTGGCATGATCTGTCACGCAAGTCTGATTTTCAACTCTTGTTGTAACTCTAAGCCGTGAAACTGGGCTTCAAATGCTCCGATTATCCTATCTGATTCACGATCCTTATTCGACTTGTAGTGCCCAAAGGATTTTCACCATCAAGCCTCTCTTATTTTTTCTTTCTCTCAACTCACTGTCGCCTTATGGTGCCTGTGAAGGTTTTCACCGATAAGACTCTCTCATTTTGTTCTTTTCTTATTATTTCCTCTAATTCTACAGATGACAAGGCATTAACCATGGCAAAAATAACGTCATATGCTCCTGGCATGTCTAGCTCGGCACTCCCAAAGATTATCTGGGAGGTCTTTTTTGGACTGTAATGTGGCTTGTGGACAAGGTTAAAAAGAAAAAAAGGCATGAAGGCTCAAATTAAAACTAAGACAAAAGGGTTAATTTATTTACAACTTTTGAAATCCATTAAAAACTTTGCCCCAGTTTCTAGAACAAGAGAATTTGATTCTTTTTTTTTCCTTTTTTTTAGATGGAATTACTAAAAACACTGCCCCACTTTTGACTTCGTGGGATTTATGAAATATTTTATTGGGTGCGACCGAACCTTAAGGCTGCCTACGTATCTTGTGGTGACAAGAATCAGGTCGAACGTAGTTCAAAAGAATACTTTTTGTTGTTGCTATTTTTCTTTTTCTTTTTTTTCCTCTTTTTCTTTTTTTACTTTATCCTTTTTTTTTTGAATTTTTCTTTAGGAATGAACATTCTAAAACAAACCTATGGGGACAAGGACTTTTTCTTCTCTTTTTTTTTTTTTTACTACTCTAACTTGATTCCAAAAGAGGGGAGGTCAAAGAAATTAGCATAGGCTCAAAAGGGTACCGAAGGATATAAAGTGTCTGGGTAGCTGAAAGAGAGCCTCCCAATCTCTGAAAATGTCAAGTACAATACATGCAGCTTGAGGAGGAAAAATGAAGATCATGCACAATATTTCTTTTGCAGCATCGGCATTGATAGCACATATATGCCCTCCATCTTTGTTTAGTGCCTTGTCAAGTACAGAACTCTCGTTGGGTGATTTCTTCTTCCCAATGGGCACCCTCCGTCAGTTTGGGACAAACTCCCTTGGCTTTATCATGTAACTTGAGGTGCACTTGAACTCAGAGTTGTTTGCTTCAACTGTCTGGGACGCACTCTCTTGTAACAAATTTTTGTCGTCCTATTAACTTCCCAAACTATCTGCCCCAGTTTCACACAATTCGGGCTTTAAATAATTTCAAAATATCCAAATCTTTTCTTATTTCCCTCAAATGTCCCTGTCATCTTCAAATCTTGTTTCATTGTTTCATGATTAGATTAACTTTTAAGACCAGACTGAGAATTACGCATGCATGTCATGTCACTAGAATCAGCATGGAAACACATATAAGAAGAAGAAAAAAAGAACTAGACAAAACGGATAAGAAATAACAGAAAACGGAGATTACATTAAACTGATGGTGAAAAAGTGTGAACAACAAAAACAAGCAAAATAAACTTAGGTTACAACCCCAGAACAATTCTAGATAACACTAGATGAGTTACTACAACTAAACGAACTAGGCAAAATGAATGGATAGGAGGGTTTGAGTCACAAGACAATATCCGGATTACAACCCTGAAATAACCCGGACAAACAGAAATGACAACACAATAAACCACCAAAACTCCTCTCTCGCTAGCCAAGAAAGGAGTGTCTTTCCAATTATCAAGCTCGACATCTTAGCCACTGAGTTCCACATCAATATTACCAAGACCATTACAAATTTCAATCACATTGACCTCAGCAAATAGCTTTTGGGTCCCTTTTGTCAACTCGTTCTTAAGATCAACTTCTGGAACCGAGACTGATAGCGCTGAAAACATTGCGGCAAGTGGCCCTCCAAGGAGCTCAGAAGAGTTATCATATTCCTTTTCAACACAAATCATACCCACCATATGCGACTCATTATGAACAGATAAAGGACTTTGGCTAGTATCCGCTACGTCTGGATTTTGCACGGTAATGTCACCTACATCAATAAGCTTCTGGACTGCTATTTTCAGATGCCAAAACTTTTCTATATTGTGCCCCGGGTCATCAGAGCAATATGCGCACCTTTAAGAATAATCAAAATTCTTTGGAAGGAGGTTCCGCATTTTTATCTGAATCGGCTTCAACATGTCCAATTGCCTCAACTTTTGGAACAAACTAGCATATGATTCTCCAATATGAGTGAAAGACTTTTCTTTTTGTTGTTGCCTTTTCAGTTTGTACTCAGGCTTCTATTGGAACCTCTTGCAGGTAGATAGTTGATATGCTTGTAGAGGTGANGCTAAAAACATTGCGGCAAGTGGCCCTCCAAGGAGCTCAGAAGAGTTATCATATTCCTTTTCAACACAAATCATACCCACCATATGTGACTCATTATGAACAGACAAAGGACTTTGGCTAGTATCCGCTACGTCTGGATGTTGCACGGTAATGTCACCTACATCAATAAGCTTCTGGACTGCTCTTTTCAGATGCCAAAACTTTTCTATGTTGTGCCCCGGGGCATCAGAGCAATATGCGTACCTTTAAGAATAATCAAAATTCTTTGGAAGGGGGTTCCGCATTTTTATCTGAATCGGCTTCAACATGTCCAATTGCCTCAACTTTTGGAACAAACTAGCATATGATTCTCCAATGGGACTGAAAGACTTTTCTTTTTATTATTGCCTTTTCAGTTTGTACTCAGGCTTCGATTGGAACCTCTTGCAGGTAGATGGTTGATATGTTTGTAGAGGTGGGTAAGACATTTGTGGAGATGGTGCAGGCCATTGCGGGTCTGGTGGATATGGAGCATATGGTGGTGCATTGTGGATAGAGTACTGGGAGGGTGAGGTATGACTTTGGGGATTTTGTGGAGGAAAGTAGCATTGGGGAGGATTATCTGGAGCACGAGGATGTTCATGGAGTCAGTATTGAGGCTGAAAGCGTTGAGCAGGAACGCTCACTGGGACTTGTCGTTGGCGGGGCTCAACAACATCTTTTCTATTTCTCTTTCTTCCTTCCAAACTTACTGAGATGTTCTAAATGTCTTCTGTAGTATCTTTCAATGCAGAATAGCTTATGATTTTTCCTGACTTGATCCCTTCTTCTACCATCTCCCCCATTTTTACCAGATCATTGAAAGGCTTACCTAAAGCCGGGATCAAATGACTGAAGTAGGTGGGTCCCTGAGCTTGTAGGAAAAGCTTAACCATTTCTTCTTCATCAATCGAGGGATTGACCCGAGCAGCTTGTTCCCTCCATCTGAGCCCAAACTCCCTAAAACTTTCCTCGGGTTTCTTTTTCATCTTAGATAGGGAGGAACGGTCTGGGATAATGTCTATATTGTATTGAAAGTATCGAACAAAATCTTGATCCATGTCATCTCAGGCATACCACTTACTCACATCTTGACGAGTATACTATTCCAAGGCTGCCCCACTCAAACTATCACTGAAATATGCGATCAACAACTCATCTTTCCCGCCAACACTTCTCATCTCACTGCAATAACCCCTCAGGTGGGCCACTGGATCTCCACGCCCATCATAGAAGTTAAACTTTGGCATTTTAAACCCGTGGGCAGATGAACATTAGGGAACATACACAAGTTATTGTAAGACATGTTAGTCTGATTTCCTATCCCTTACATGTTCTTTAAGGACTGTTCTATGTCTTTCAGCTTTCTGGATATCTCATCTCGCCCTTCTTTTCCTGCGGACTTTTGATTTTCAACATAAGGCTCATTCTGAAGGTTACGATTATATGAGTCTGGGACCTGGTAGACCGCTTCTGGGGTAGTATTGGGCATCATGAGGTTTGAACTGGTATTCACTATTGGACCTGAGGAGAGTTTGTTGAGAATTTGTGATGGTGGGAATAGTGGACATGACAGGAGGGTTATTTTTAGGAAATGTAGTTGGAGGACGAGCAATGGAGCTACTAGGGAGGTTAGGAAAGCTATGATAAACGGGAAAATTTGGAGAATATGGTGGATCATCTGACAATATGGCCGGGGCTTGGGTGAGGGTAGCATCTAGGAAGCTAGGTGGTGGCGGGGGTGGTGCCTTCCCACTCATCCAAGCCTGATACATATCCGCCATGTGTTGTCTTAACATCCTTACCTCTTCAACCAACCCAGTGTCTTGTTCAACCAACAACAATTGCTTTTGAGCACCAGTATCAACTAACCCAATTCCGTTATCGTCTGCCATTGCCTTTTGACTTTATGTTGCAGGGCAGAGTTACCAACTTAGGAATCACAAACCAACCACCCTTCTATTATAATGAAGATAACAAAGAGGAACAAAATGAAGTCATCACATTAGATTTAGGGCATTTAACATAAGATAATCTCACATTATGTGCAAAATACCAAGTTACAACTATCGGTTCTAAAATGACTCCGAGGGTACGAAGGTCATATTGGCATCATCCTAAGTTCGCTCTTCCTGCCCCCTGTTCTTCTTCACTTTTTGTTTCTCGCGCTCCTTGGTTTTTCATTTTCTTCCCTCTCTTTTCTTTCTGATAGCCTCTCTTTTCTTTTGTCCCAATCCTCCATCCCATGTTTTTTTTAATGATGATTCGATCGACCCCGATGTAGGCTGCCTACGTATCATGTTCCACATGAATCAGATCTGGCTTAGTTCGGGAAGATCAGGAATAAAGAAAATAAACTAACTCTTTTTTTGGATTTTGAATTATTTTTTTTTTAATTTTCGAAAAAAAGACTTATAAAGAAGAAAGAAAATATTTTTGAAATTTGACTTATTTGTTTGATTTTTTAATTATTATTTTTTTTTGAGAATTTTTGAAAAGAAAGACTTCTAAAGAAGAAAGAAAATATATTTCTTTGAATTTCGATTTTTATTTTATTTTTTCGGAGAAAGACTTCTAAAGAAGGAATAACATATTTCTCGATTTTGATTTGATTTTCTTTTTCGAATAAAAGACTTCTAAAAAGAAAGAAAATACTTTTCGTTTTAATTTTTTTTATTTGGAATTTTCTAAGGAAAGACTTCTAAAGAAAGAATTAAAAGAAAATATTTTTTTTTTAAAATTGGGGGCCGGAACCGATGAGGTTTGCCTACGTATCTCACACCCGGTGAGAATCAGACCCGCGTAGTTCGTCAGTTTTTCAAGACCGAGGGAAAATGTCATTTTTGAAAATTTGAATTCATTTGTGACAACCTTCTAAAAATTAGGCAGAGTTTCAGGATCTTATTTTCATTCTTTTTTTTTCAAATACCGGGATTTTCAGGAACCGAGTCAATTTCTCTCTCCTATTTTTCTTGATTTTCTTTCCCTATTCTAGAAGCCAGTCAGCATGCAAACCAGAATAAAAAATGCCACATGTAGCACGTAAGATGCATCATGATGGTCTTTTTATCTTAGGGTACACCTGTCCTAGACGAACCCAACCCCTGTATTGAGTCCCCAAAGTCAAATGCACATGATGCAAACAAGCGTACCTACTAGGGATCCGGCATGCGGCTTTATTATTCTAGGTTTAAATTCTGGGTGTATTGTTCTAGACCTGGCTTACCCGAGCGGACAACTCGAGCCGACATAGAGATTAAATTGAATAATTATTACTAATTGCGGGGG
>AWOL01S0105174.1:1709-16841 GCA_000715115.1 Nicotiana otophora | reverse complement strand
ATATTTTTTCAGCCAATCCTCCCCCTTACAAATGAATGGGGTTCCTCTTTATATAGTAGAGGAGTCCTAAATAAGGTACAATTCTAATAACGGAAACAAATCCCATGATTAGCGTCAATAACCACTTGATTCGATCTGTTCCGGAATTTCCTCCGAGATATTCGGTTGGTTGCTAATATCTCTCCATTCCGTTATTATGCCTTACTCATGCTCGGTCTCGATCTTCAACGAGCACTTTGATCTTCATTCCACATACTCTGCCATTGAGCTCGAGCCTGGTCTATTACAAGCTTACTCTCGAGGCAGCTCCTGGTACCTATGAAATCGGGTATGCCCGATTTCGACCGTATACAGATAGTCCCCTCATTTTTTGGAATGTAACAAGAAGAAACGAATTTGAGACTTCGATTTAATACTTCGATCAATTATGACGTCAATATTGTTACATAAGCGACAGAAGCGATTGAAGCGTCACGTCTGCGCAGTTCCCAAGGTCACTAATTAACGCCAGTTGATGGTCGATCACTAGTGCTTTCAAACCGTCAAAGTGGCTATTATAAATAGACTACCTTCATAATCTTTTCAAACTTTACTTTCAAACTTCTTCTAATCTTCAAAAGAGCTTCTATTCTTTTCAAGTTCATCAACTTTGTCGGTTTTCGTTTGCCAATCTCTTATTAAAATGCAAATTCCGCCTTTTCCTTCCTTAAACCTCATATAGCAATGGCAAAAACATCAAATACCGTTCCTCAAGAAGTGAAGGCTTCCTTATCGCGGCCGCCCGGTGGCAAACACCGGTGGAGCCACGTATCGAAGAGTGCATCCTCGGGCCATGTGAACTTACTTCCGACTTTAAAGTCGAAAAACCCTCTTCGGTTCCTAGCCGGTGTGAGCCCATATCTAGATACATATGTTCGATATCCGAAGGCGATCTCGAGCATGTGAAAAAGGACTGCCGCTGGAAGAATAAAAAGGTGGTGATTCCTACCCCCTAAGAGTACCTCACCACTCATGTGAAAGGGTTTTTAAGTGTGTATACTTACCCCTTCACACTGGGTTCCATCGATCCCGTCATAATCGACTTCTGCCGCCAATACCGGGTAACCCTAGGCCAGATCTACCCCTATTTTTGGCGTATTATCATTTTGATCAGATTCTTCTCGAGCAAGATCGAGGGATGTCTTTCACCCTCGATCATCTCATTAGGCTATACAACCCCCGTCTTTATTGAGGCAGACTGATAAGGCTTCACCACCGGGCTACGAAGGTGCTATTCTTGAGCATATACAAAGACAAGGACCGAGGATGGATGTGTCGGTTTGTTCGAGTCAGGACCTCCGATTTAATCCCCGCCGAGAAGATGCCATTCCCCGAAAAATGGAACATGAAGCGTAAGTAGAACTTCACTGATAACATTTGATTACCTATTATGTTTCCTTTACCTCTTCTCATCTATATTCTTCTTTATGGTGCAGCTTCCCCCTAGTTTCCTGGTGCAGTACCAAACCTTGCAGGTTGGGTTTGACAACTGGTTTCAATCTCCTCGTATGATGAGCGCGCGTGGTGCGATTTGGCCAAGGGTCGATGGGAGGCCAAAAATCATGGTAAGTTCCCCTGTACGTGTTTGATGATTTCCTGCGAAATACTTCTTTTCAACTTGATTTCTTCTTATATAGGTCTTGGAGATAATGTCATCATGAGGTCGCCTCCCCTCGGGGAAGATGAGGCCCCGAAGCCAACCAAAGACAAGAAAAAGGAGAAGGGCCTCGACTCCAGATACCCTAAAGCCCAAGAAAATCAGGCTCGAAAGTCGCAGACTGATCCCTCCGTTCTGTCTGCCGATGTAGCCCAAACGCTACGAGATGAGGACGAGGAGAGAGAAGATGTCGACTGCCTGCTGGTGGCTCGGAAGAGGGAAAGCGTCAAAGCTTCGATAACTGTTGAGCCGGTGACGGTCGAGGAAGTTCAGTCGCAAATCGAGGTGATCTCGGGGGAAGGTCCAAACAGAGTCCCCGAGTCATTGGCTATTGATGACGCCTCCTGCCGTGATGAGCAACCAGCGGGTGT
Organism: Nicotiana otophora; assembly: GCA_000715115.1. Classification (NCBI taxonomy): domain Eukaryota; kingdom Viridiplantae; phylum Streptophyta; class Magnoliopsida; order Solanales; family Solanaceae; genus Nicotiana; species Nicotiana otophora. Next base: position 14,774 of record AWOL01S0105174.1, on the reverse strand, counting down.
TCCCGAAGGGTCCAGTTCTGAGGCCCTTCAAAGTGAAGAGAACGCCCCGAGTGACACGCTCGGGGCAGTTAATATCGATGATTCACCGCTAGGTCCCACGTTCTCTGAGGGGTGATTTTGGGATGCCCGGTCCATGGGAACCCCCGAAGCGGGGACGGCCCCCAAAGGGGATGATATATTTCGTGGTTGCTTTACAGGGGTCGATGATATTTCCGACCTTGACGCATCACTCATTTTTGATGAGTCCCAGTGGATTCTGAACCAAGTGAGTTTTCAGCATATACTACCATGCTTGCATTTGTTCTTATTTCTCTAAGTTTGATTTCCTTTCTTTCTATACAGGCTACATCGCTCCATCGAGAAGCGTCTTCCAAGTATCGAGACTAGATGGCATGATGTGAGGCTGATCTCAAAAAGCTTACGGAGGAGAGAAACGCCCTCAAACTTCTCTACGTGCAAAAAGAAGAGGAGATCGTGAACATTCGAGCCGAGCTGACAAGAGCTCATCGAGATCAGACCGAGCTCATTGAACGAGTAATGTAACTTTTTGGGAGCTTGTTATGTATTGATTTGATATTGGTAACTAACACTTTGATCATGTAGGTTCTGCAGAAGGCCGAATTGGTTGAGCAGCTTCGTGAGGAGGCCAAGATGAAAGAGGCAAAGACTTTGGGGTGGAAGCAGAACATGGACCGTCTCGCCTCGGAGAAAGAAATGGTTCGGGCCCAACTATTTTCAGTCAAGCGTCAAGACCATATGGTTGAAGATCTAGAGACTCGGTTGGCCGCTGAGCTTGCAAGGGCCACATCCGAGGTAGATGTGCTCGTGGCTTCCTACCGAGCTGACACCGAAGCCGCTAACACTCGGGCAAAGGAAATTTCTATTGCGGCTGAGGTTAGATTGTCCCGAGTTGCCGAGCATGCTAGGCGCCAGTCTAAAAAAAAGACTCTTGAGGAGGTGTATGCTCGTGGCTTCGACCTCACGGATGATATCGAGAATGCGAAGGTTTTGGAGGACGAGGCCGGAGCTTTGCTTTCCGATGAGGAAGACTCTGCGAGTGGATCCGAGAGCGGAGATGAAGATGAAGCTTCCAAAGATGCGGCTCCCAAGGTGGACTAGGCACTTAGGATTTTTTCTCCTTTTGTTTTTTGTGTAAGACCCTGAGTGGTTTTTGTAAATACTTTGCATATATGAAAGATTTCTTTTCTTTCCGTTTCGTTGATTTTTGATTTATGATTATTCGGTTTTGCCTTTGTCTTGAGAAAACTTTATTGCAATCAGGTTACTATAGCCTCTATAGTCAAGTGAGCAATAGCTCGAACTCAAAGTAGAACAAACCCTTAGATTTTCTAGTTAAGCGAGGGCGAGTCCCCGAGCTTAACAATATATTCGGGATTTTAATTTCGGATGGCTTTATCAAAGCCATAAATGTACTGCTTTTATAGTCGAGTTCGAGTAAGTTTCGAACTCACAGTAACAGAAACCTTAAGGTTTTATGATGAATCCTCGAGCTATATTTTATTTGAGCTCGGAATAGTGGAACCGTTAGGTCCGAATTGAGTGAGAACAAAATCTCAAACTCTAAGTGTATTGGCCCTTAGGCTCTTTAGATTGGACCGACATGGCCTCTAAAAGATGGCTATTTTTCCCTTTTTCGGCTTAGAGGACTTAGTAAAGAAATTTCTTTATGTCTTAACACGTATTCTTTACCCATTGGGTTTTTTGAGGGTTCGATGTCGATTGAAACCCCTTTGCCTTTTGTGCCTTAGCACGTTTGTGTTAAGATAATTTGGTACCTCTTAAGGTTTTTCGAGGGCTGATTTTATCGAGGCCATTTTGATTACATGCCGAGGGTAGCCTTTTTAATCGTTTTTTCAAAGAATTCGAAGGCCTATTTTTATTGCGGAATTTAGAAGTCTCCGAGCCGCTTTAATTTGGCCGTAGCCTTTGGGTATGCCTCTTGGGCTTATTCCCAATAATACTTCGAACTTGTTCGAAGTGTTAGTCCCCGAGAATGATGGCCTTGGCCTGTAGATCGAGGAGTGCCTCTTTGAGGTCTTATGAATTTGGTTTTAGATTACTCGAATATGTCAATCGTCGACGGCAGTCCCCGAGTGTATGAGGTATATTTGCATTTGTCCCTTGAGCCATTTCTCACAAAATCATAAGTATAGAGCTTGTATAGTAGAAATTATTTTTTGAAACGCAAGATGTTTGATATAAAAAGAATGCTTCTTTGTATAATTTATACATGCGTACATGTTTTTCCATCGGGGCTCGACTAATCTATATGAACATGGTTCATTCAACCGTTTGGCCCATTACAAAGTTTTTCTATCGAGTCCTTTTGACATGAAGTATTTTTCTTCAAAAGTAAAACATTCGAGGGTAATGCCCCCCAGTATTCGAGGTTGATTATAAAGAAGCCTTGGATACTGTTGAATGGTCCCCAGGTAGCACACAATTGTTACCTCGTTAAAAACCTCGCCGGAAAAATCCATTTGGGATAAAAACCGATCTAAGGAAAAAATAGTGCAACGCGTACTTTAAAACCTGAGGTCTCGATGTCTTTGGTCGAACTCCTGCAATGAGTTAGCATTGAATATATATAAACGAAAGAAGGAAGAAAGTCATTCCTTAAAAATAATATCGTTTGAGAAGTGATATGTTCCAGTTGTTTGGCAGTGGTTCGCCTTCCATCATTTCGAGTTTATAAGACCCTTTTCCGACTATATCGAGGACTTGATAGGGTCCTTCCCAATTTGGGCCGAGCTTCCCCTCATTAGGATCTCGAGTGTTGATAGTGACCTTCTTTAGGACTAAGTCCCCGACCCTGAAGTGGCGAAGGTTGGTTCTTCTATTGTAGTACCTTTCAATTCATTGCTTTTGTGCAGCCATTTGAATGAGTGTCGCTTCTCGTTTTTCATCTAATAATTCGAGGCTAGTATTCATAGCCTCGTGGTTCGATTCCTCCGTTGCATGTCAAAACCTAGCGCTGGGTTCTCCGACTGGAATCAAGGCTTCGGAGCCATATACTAAGGAAAACGGAGTTGCCACTGTACTGGACTTCGATGTTGTTCGATATGCCCAAAGAACTTCGGGTAGAATTTCTCTCCATTTTCCTTTAGCTTCGTTCAACCTTTTCTTCAGGTTTTAGATGATAGTCTTGTTCATTGATTCGACCTGTCCGTTCCTAGTAGGATGATACGGTGTTGACAATATCCTTTTTATTTTATGGTCTTCGAGAAATTTCGTCACTTTAGTACTGATAAATTGTTTACCATTGTCGCATACTATTTTTGCGGGTATCCCAAATCGACACGCGGTGTGATCCCAGATTAAATCTATAACCTCTTTCTCTCTGACCTTCTCGAAAGCCTGTGCTTCGACCAATTTAGATAAATAATCAATCATAAATAAAATGAACTTAGATTTACCTAGGGCCAATGGCAGAGGGCCGACGATATCCATCCCCCATTTCATGAATGTCCATGGGGATAGGACCGAGTGAAGTTGTTATCCGGGCTGGTGGATCATCGGTTCAAACCTTTGACATTTATCACATTTTCGAACAAACTTCTTAGAGTCCTTTTGCATGCTATCTCAGTAGTATCCTGCTCTAATGACTTTGCGAATAAGTGAATCAACGCCGGAGTGGTTCCCACAAGTGCCTTCATGGACCTCTCGTAGAACATAATCAGTGTCTCCTGGTCCTAAACACAATACCAATGGTCCATCGAATGTCCTTCTGAAACGAGCAACTTTAGTTCGTAGGGCCCTCGATTCTTTAGGGTCCGATGGAAGTTTTCCATTCTTCAAGTACTTGATGTATTTGTTTCTCTAGTCCCAGGTTAAGCTTGTAGAATTTATCTCGGCATGCCCTTCCTCGATCACGGATTTTGAGAGTTGAATGACAGTCCCCGAGCTGATCTCATGTTCCTCGACCGATGACCCCAAATTTGCAAGTGCATCGGCCTCACTGTTTTGTTTCCGAGGTACATGCTGTAAAGTCCATTCTTTGAAACGGTGCAAAGTTACCTGCAATTTGTCCAAATGCCTTTGCATTCTATCCTCTCGAACTTCGAAGGTTTTATTTACCTAGTTCACCACCAGTAAAGAGTCGCACTTGGCTTCAATGACTTCTGCTCCCAAGCTTTTAGCTAGCTCGAGACCTGCAATCATGGCCTTGTACTCGGCCTCATTGTTAGTTAATATGGAGGTTTTGATAGATTGTCTAATAGTTCTCCCCGTGGGTGGCTTCAAAACGATGCCTAGCCCGGACCCCTTCGCATTCGAAGCACCGTCTGTGAAAATGGTCCATACCCCCGACGATGTACCTGATTTCAATTAGAGTTCCTTTTCAACTTCAGGTACGAGGGTTGGCGTGAAATCGACCACGAAGTCGGCTAAAATTTGAGACTTGATGGCCGTCCGGGATTGATATTCGATATCGTTTCCACTGAGTTCGACGGCCCATTTGGCCAATCGCCTGATAGTTTGGGCTTGTGCAAAATATTACGAAGTTGGTAAGTGGTTAATACACATATGGGGTGACATTGAAAGTATGGTCTTAACTTTTAGAGGCGCTTATCAGTGCAAGTGCTAATTTCTCCAAATATGGATATCTAGTTTCTGCTTCTCCTAAGGTTCGACTTACATAATAAATAGGAAATTGCGTACCTTGCTCTTCTCGAACTAGGACGCCACTTACCGCGACTTCCGATATTGCCAAGTACAAGTAAAGTTTCTCATCTGCCTTTGGAGTATCAAGTAGTGGTGGGCTCGATAGGTACCGCTTCAATTCCTTTAATGCCTGTTGGCATTCAGGGGTCCAGGCGAAGTCGTTCTTCTTTTTGAGCAGAGAGAAAAATCTGTGACTTCGATCCGATGACCTCGAAATGAATCGGCCTAAGGCGGCTATCCGTCCAGTCAGCCTCTGCATGGATTTTACACTGTTCACGGCGGTGATGTCTTCTATGGCCTTGATTTTATCGGGGTTGATCTCGATACCCCGATTCGATACCATAAAGCCAAGGAACTTGTCTGTACCGACCTCGAAAGCACATTTCTCGGGGTTGAGCTTCATGTTGTATTTCCTTTCTCGAACGTTTCCTGCAATTGAGCCCAATGGTCCTCTGCGCGCAGGGACTTAACTAGCATGTCATCAATATAAACTTTCATTGATTTACATATTTGTTCTTTGAATATTTTATTTACTAGGCGTTGGTAAGTAGCTCCTGCATTTTTTAGCCCAAAGGGTATTACATTATAACAATATGTTTCATACTTTGTGATAAATGAAGTATTTTCTCGGTCCTCCGAGCTCATTTGGATTTGATTGTACCCGGAATAGGCATCGAGAAAAGTAAGGATCTCATGGCCGGCCGTGGTATCGATCATACAATCGATGTTAGGAAGTGGAAAAGAATCTCTGGGGCACTCCTTGTTTAATTCCTTATAATCTACACACATTCTAAGCTTGTTCCCTTTTTAGGAACTACAACTACATTGGCTAACCATTCGGGATATTTCACCTCCCGAATGGACCCTATTTTGAGAAGTTTAGTTACCTCGTCCTTTATGAATGCGTGCTTTACCTCGGATTGGGGTCTTCTCTTTTGCTTCATCGGTTTGAACCTAGGGTCCAGGCTTAGCCGATGCGTCGCTATCTCCGGTGGGATCCCTGTCATGTCTAAATGGGACCAAGTAAAACAATCTATGTTATCAATAAGAAATTGAATAAGCTTTTTTCTGAGTTCGGGGGTTAACCCTGTTCCCATGTATACCTTTTGCTCGGGTAGCTACTCGATCAATATAACATGTTCCAGCTCTTCGATTGTTGATTAGGTGGCGTCAGAATCTTCGGGAACAATAAAAGTTCGAGGGGTCAAAAAATCCTCCTCTTCTTCTTCTATCTCATGCTTCCCTGATTCGGTCGAGGCTGGTGGCTGTGATTGCTATTTGGCTTCCTTTTTACTTTTGATGCTCGACCTTTTTGAGGTTGATAGTGTTAATATCGGTGTTATATCATCGACCATAAATATTTCCTTTGCAGCATGCTGCTCCCCGTATACTGTTTTTACACCGTGCGATGTCGAGAATTTCATCATTTGGTGGAGAGTCGAAGGGACTGCCCTCACATTGTGGATCCAAGGCCTTCCGAGTAGGGCATTGTACCTCATGTCGCCCTCGATTACGTGGAACTTGGTATCTTGAATAGTTACAGCCACGTTCAATGGTAGAATAATCTCCCCTTTAGTTGTTTCACCGGCCATATTGAAGCCGTTTAAGACTCAAGCCGCAGGTACGATTTGATTTTGTAAGCCGAGCTGCTCCACGACCTTCGATCAGATGATATTTGTCGAGCTACCTAGATCCACTAAAATACGCTTAACTTGAACTTTATTTAATAAGATAGAAATTACCAGAGCGTCGTTGTGGGGCTGAGAAATACCTTCTGCTTCTTCGTTGTTGAATGATAAAGTGCCTTCGGACACATGATCTCAGGTTCGTTTTTCCCTAGATTGATACCTTAGTGCGTTTGAATATAGGTCCATGTGGAATGTCGACCCCACCGGCAATCATATGAATGACATGTTGGGGTTCTTCCTATTCATTTTTCCTGTTGGCGTCCCTTTCTCTGAAATGATTCTTGGCTCGATCGCTGAGGAACTCTCGAAGGTGGTCCTCATTGAATAGACGAGCTACCTCCTCCCTTAATTGCCTGCAATCCTCGGTCTTGTGACAATGCGTGCCATGATACTTGCACATCAAATTTGGGTTTCTTTGGGAAGGATCGGTTTGTATGGGTTTAGGCCACCTAGTATCTCTGATCCTTCCGATTGCCGATACAATGCCCGATGCATCGATGCTAAAGATATATTACGATAACCGAGGTGCCTTTGTGGGATCAACATACTTGTCAAAACCACTTTTGCTCATAGGTCCCCAAGAATTCTGTCCTCGATCACTTCTTCGATCGTTCCGAGCAAAATTGCGTCATGAACCATTGTTCCTTCGATCTGCGGTATATGGTTAATATCAGTCCCTATTCGACCTTGGCTCTCTATCGACGCCCATCTGGTTTTTAACTGTCGACCTGTTTGGACATACTAAACTGGAAGGGGCTCCTAATTTGCCGTCCTCGACCCTGATCTTCGACTAATATCGATTATGCACATCTGCCCAAGTTATAGCTGGATACTCGATCAAATTTTGTTTTAACTGACGTGATGCTATCGAACTTCGCTCGTTCAACCCTTGGGTGAAAGCTTGAACGGCCCAATCATCTGTGACCGGTGAAAACTCCATGCGTTCCATTTGAAATCGGGACACGAACTCCCTCAGCATTTCATTATCACCTTGTCTTACCTTGAAAATGTCCGATTTCCTCATTGCGATCTTTATGAATTGAAAGAATTTACGAAAGAATTTGCTAACATGGCGAATGAGTCTATGGAATTTGGTGGCAGGTTGTGATACCAAATCATTGCTCCCTTCGAAAGGGTCTCTCCGAATTTTTTCAACAGCACAGATTCGATTTCATCATCCTCTAGATCGTTACCCTTGATGACTCATGTATATGAAGTAATATGCTCGTTGGGATCGGTGGTCCCATTGTATTTAGGTATATCTGGCATAAACTTCTTTGGAATAGGCTTCAGAGCCACACTTGGAGGAAACGACTTTTGTACAAACTTCTTCGAATCCATCCCTCTCAAGATTGGCGGTGCCCCCGGTATCTGATCAACTCGATAGTTGTATGTCTCCATTTTTTTATCGTTGGCTTCGATTCTATTCTCCCCTGATTCAATTCTTTTGGTGAGCTCCTCGAACATTTTCATTACCGCAGGATTAGTCCCCGATTCGTTACCATTCGACCTTTCCGGTACTGGCTCGGTACGGCGAGTAATTTTTGGCTCGACCCTATTCGGAGCTCTATGTTGATTTTGTAACTGAGCAATATCGGCTTGCTGAGCCTGAAGCATCTCAAATATCACTTGGATACTGACTCCTTCGTCTCCTCTGCCCAGTGCTCCTTGGCCACTAGATCGGCCTTCTCTGCGTATACTCCCATCGAGATTTGCGCCCGCATTTAGAGCAACATGCGAACTGACATCGACTAGGTTGGCAACCAGTGTTGCTCCGAGATTAGCATGTGGCGCCTCGACTCCTGGAGCGATCACATTTTCATTTTCATCGTAGAATCCGAAGCCATTGTCACCGTGAGTGGATGCGTTTTGTGAGTTTGACATGTTTTAACCTGAAAACAAAGATACTTGACAAGAACAAGCGTAAAATAGTGTGTTTTACCGGAATCAGCACTGAACAATCACTATTATCCTTGGCCCCACGGTGGGCGCCAAACTGTTTACCCTAAAATACGAGTAACAATTAAACTTATTTAGTGGTTTCAAGGATACGTGATTTAGTCCAATACTAATAGATAATCTGAATAGTAAAATAAATCAAACCAGTGTTCTAGTAGTGCTTTCGACCTCGATTCGAGATGGTCTCGAGTTGGGTAATAAGAACAGTAAAGAACAGAAAATAAACAGTGATGAGCAGTAATTGATATTAAGTAAAATAGAGAGCAGCGTTTGTATATTTTTCAGCCAATCCTCCCCCTTACAAATGAATGGGGTCCCTCTTTATATAGTAGAGGAATCTTAAATAAGGTACAATTCTAATAACAAAAATAAATCCCATGATTGACGTCAATAACCGCTTGATTCGATCTGTTCCGAGATTTCTGCCGAGATCTTCGGTCGGCTGCTAATATCTCGCCATTCCATTGTTATGCCTTACTCGAAGTCGGTCATGCTCGGTCTCGTCTTCAACGAGCACTTCGATCTTCATGCTCCATACTCTGCCATTGAGCTCGAGCCTGGTATATTACGAGCTTACTCTCGAGATAGCTCCTCGTGCCTATGAAATCGGGTATGCCCGAATTCGACTGTATACACTTCTTTTTCAAAAAAAAATAATAATTGTGTGCTTCACGTGGCATGGTTGGAAAAGAAGAAGAGACAAAAAGAAAGACAAGAACAAAAGGGATTCACTTTTAGTCAAATGAGTATGATGCGAACGTTATACATAATCTACGTAGAAAGAGGATTAATTAAAAAGCATATAGGATTAATCGTCTCTATAATCATTTCTAACATACGTTCTTTCGACCAAAATCAAATCGGAACTGGTTAAATTTAGTTGAAAATTTTAGAGATTTTAACGAACATTATCCTATAGTAAATGGGATCTTTAAATATATAAGTCAACTTTTGTTTTTTTTTCTTTTCCTTTCAAATAACATACTTGAAGACAAATATATTTAAGCTGAAGTTACAAAAGATATATGTTAGCCAATTTGCAAAGGTTAGATTAAATTAGATCTGATCTCATTTAGTTTTTAAACTAGTTTGAAGTTGAATTGATTAGTTCAATCCAAGTCGTATTTGAATTGTTTGGTAAAAATTGGTTCGTATCAACCAATTAAGATATTTTTCTATCCTTATTTAGCTATTTTATTTGCCATGATTATTTTTCAAAACATAATTGTGTAAGTGGCACGGCTTAAGCTCTGACTTCATCGTTTTTAATAAATAACAAAAATAATTTTACTAATGACTAAATTGTACTTAAGAGTCGTACGATTCTAATACTCTATTTTATATAGCAAACAATACAAAAAATATTATAATATGTTTATATGCAAATAAAAAACTGAACATTTCAAGAGTCTTCATAGGAGACTTGTTTTTAGAATCAAACCGACCTGAATTAAGCATACTCAATAAACACTTTAGGTAAACAAGCTTAGGGAATTCCTAAATATTCATTTGGATGTTAAACCGCAAAAGAAAAGTAGGGATATTCTGGACTAGTCTTACGTAAACTTGAAGTTAACAACTAAGACTATGAACGATGGAAGGAGAATTATGTACGCACTTTTTTCCACTTAAAAGTTTGAATTAGTTGTACACAAGTCATACATCTAATCTATGTAGAGGTTAATTGGGACCAACATGGTCTTGTAAGTGTGTGTTAGTTTCACTACATCCTATATTCCTGGATAACCCTTTCAATATTTTAAGTAATCATTATTTACCTCACTATCGATCTCAGTCTCTTAAATTATAGTTCAGAATACTTCAATCAGAGCTTCATGTTCATATTATGAAAGAGATAGCGGCCAATTGCATATTTTTGAGCTAAAGTTCTTAATGAACCATCCAAAGCATAAAATAACTTGCATAAATACTATAAACCCAAATGCTGAAATTTACAGTCTTACAAGCCAAAGTTACATGGCATTGGCATCACTTCGCTTATACTAAGTGTGACATATATAATAGAACAGTTTTCTATTTATTGCTCAAAGGAGCCACACCTCAGTGTAAAGTTATGTTATTTTACAGAATATGCATCGAACTTACACAAATATTATAAATATCTTTATTTGTTTTATTTTCTTTAATTTTATATTAATTAAAATGAAATATATGTACAAGGTATGTACTTTATTTTTCTTTATTCACGTGCAATATACGTGCATAATAAAGACTAATAGTTATGAAACAATAAAAATGATAAATTACATGAAATGCTTATATATAATATTGAAAGTTTAAGATTTCAAACATGGATAAGTTTATCTGTTAACAAGTTTAACCAAAATGCAGTTAAACATTTTAATAGGCAACACACAAGAAAAATCAGGAAAAGGAATAGAACAATTTTACCTCCAATTATTGGGTTATGCAAATGGCAAATGAGGAATTTCACTAGTCAACTCATGAGCAAAAGAAATTAAATCTATTGGCGGCCCTGAGAGCCTCAAGTTTTCCACACGGTCCCAGTTTGACTTATGAAGTCTTGTTCGGCTTATTATTACCTTAAATAAATAACAACTTGTTATTAAATAAAAGCAATTTAGTAAAACATGAATAAGAACAAGTTATGAAATAAAAACAATTTATTAAAACATGAACAAGAAATGGAGATAGAGAGAAGGAAGGGTATTTCTTCTTCAATTGTGTGTATTTTCCTATCTATTACTAGGCCTTTATATAGGCATAAAAATTGAAGAAAAATATGTCATTGAATATGTCATTAAGCATAAAAATATGTCATTAAGTATTTGAGAAGATCATGGAGGAAGAGTAGACATCCACCATAATTTGATTTTTCTTATAACACTCCCCTTGGATGTCCATAGATAATGTGCCTCGTTAAAACCTTATTAGGAAAAAACCATATGGGAAAAAAATCCTAGTGAAGGAAAAAGAGTACACATGTTTAGAAATACGCCTTTTGGTTGCCTCGTTAAAGACCTTGCAAGGAAAACCCAGTGGGACAAAACCTTGTAAGGAAAAAAGAGTACAACGTGTATTAACTCCCCCTGATGAGAGCATCAATTCACATCCTTGAGCCTTCGCATCCCAATCTTGTATACTAGTATCTTGAAGGTTGACGTCGGTAGAGATTTGGTGAACAAATCAGCCATATTATCACTTGAACGGATCTGTTGCACATTGATATCACCATTCTTTTGAAGATCATGTGTGAAAAATAACTTTGGTGAAATGTGCTTTGTCCTATCCCTTTTTATGAATCCTCCCTTCAACTGGGCTATGCATGCTGCATTGTCTTCATACAAAATTGTGGGTAGTTTGTCACACTTCAAACCATATTTGTCTCGAATAAGGTGTATTATAGACCTCAACCATACACATTCTCAACTTGCTTCATGAATAGCAATTATCTCAGCATGATTAGATGAAATAGCCACGATTGATTGCTTAGTCGATCGCCAAGATATGTCAGTGCCTCTATATGTAAACAAATAGCCTGTTTGAGATCGAACCTTTTGTGGGTCATATAAATACCCAGCATCGGCATAACCAACAAGATCAGGACTGCAATCATTGCCATAAAATAATCCTATACCGGTAGTCCCTTTTATATACCGCAATATGTGTTTGATTCCATTCCAATGTCTCCTTGTAGGAGCAGAGCTATATCTTGTTAAGACATTAACTGAAAAAGTTATGTCAGACCTTGTAATGTTAGAAAGATACATTAGTGCACCAATTGCACTAAGATATGGTACGTCGGGACCAAGAAGCTCTTCATTATTTTTATGAGGTCGGAATGGATGTGCTTTATCCATATAAAATCGCTTTAAAATCATTTTAGTGTATGTTGATTGATGGACAAAAATTCCATCTTTCATATACTCAATTTGTAGACCAAGACAAAATTTTGTCTTTCCAAGATCTTTCATTTCAAATTCTTTCTTTAAATAGTCTACTACTTTAGGAAGCTCTACTGCTTTAGGAAGCTCCCTAGGAGTTCCAATGATATTTAAATCATCAACATACACGGTGATTATAATAAATTTAGATCCAGATCTTTTTATAAAGACACAAGGACAAATTGAATCATTCTTGTACCCTTCTTTCAATAGGTACTCACTCAGGCGATTATACCACATGCGCCCTGATTGTTTCAATCCGTATAAGGATTTTTGAAGCTTTATTTAATAAATTTCTTGGAAACCTTAATATGCTTCAGAACAATTTAAAACCTTTAATAATTTCCATTATACACATATCATGTTTTTCTTGTATTGCTAGATTAATACCTGAAATGGCGACATCCACCACAGGAGAACATGTCTCTATATAATCAATGCCAGGATATTTACAAATCTTCTTGTGACACAAGTCGTCTTTATGTCTATCGACTTGACCCTTTGTTTTTTCCCGCACAAGAACACATTTATACCTCCACTGACTTTATACTTTCAGGTGTTGGGACTATCAGTCCAACTTCATATTTTTCATGTGAAATCAATTTTCATTGCGTATTTTTCATTTGGCCAATCATTTATCTGTCCAAATTTCATGACAGATTTGAGTTCAAGATCCTCGTCAATATTAATAATATTGAGCGCTACATTATATTAATAATATTGTCGACGATCATTTTATATCGGTTCTACTATTACCCAATAAAGACATAACTTATTGAGATCTCTTTATCTTATTATTTTCAGGTACC
>AWOL01S0105168.1:11800-21846 GCA_000715115.1 Nicotiana otophora | reverse complement strand
CTAACAACTTCAAAACCCTAAAAGAAATCTATTTCAGAAACTGAAGTTTTCACAGCCACAAAACAAAGTTGCAAATGACTGGAAAACCCTAGCTGTGAAAATCTAAAAGGCTAAATCACTCCTATAAAACATAAATTTACCGTAAAAATGCAAGCATCTAAAACATGTTATCCACCTATTATAATCCAAGAAAATTTATAGCTTTCAACATTTTATCCACAAAAAAATCATGCTCTATTAGATTCATATACTATAATTTATATAACAAACGAGTTTTCTATTTTTAAAAAATAGAAAAACTTCACAAAAAACGAAAAATAATCCTATTGTTAGGAATTTATTTTATCTCAATTTAAAGGCGGGAAGTGTTGCTTCGTGTTCAATGTTAACCCTATGGCTATAGCATGTTGCCGATCTAATTAAGATATATCAGATTATCAGAATTGACTGACTTTTGAGATTCAAAATTATTTTTCTTCTCTTTCTGTGTGTGTATATATATATAAACACGTATGTCTTATAAATATTTTAGGTGGAAATTTCAAGCACTTATAATTCCTTGGTTTAGCCCTTTAGGAGTCCTTTTTCGGTTATAACACAGGAAATATCTCATTGGGAAATGGGCCAAATATACGTCGCCACTTTTAGATATTGTCTATATTTAATCTTCGTTATACTATCAGGCCAAATTTACCTCTACCATTATACTATCGGGTCAAATTTACCCCTTAAATTAGCCAATCGATCCATATACTAACCAGATAATGACAAAATATATTTGAATATAATACATGTACATACATGATGATCAGCTGCATATAATTCACAATAAATAGACCCACTGAATTCTAAAGTGTGTATATGGTTGAAATATAAAAATAAAAAAATTACACCAATTCCAAGCCCATTATTACAAGAAGAAAAGTGGGTGCATTAGTAATTAAAAATATTCATTAATAATTTGTATAGTTAACTTTAGCATTCACATCAATAGTAATTTCTGAAAATAGTGGAGCAAGAAGAACAACAAGTGATTTAAATAAAAGGAATTTGGGAGATTTTTGATTACTTAACACATCAAGGGGTAATTTTTAAATGTTTGCTGATGATAGGGATAAATTTGGCCAGATAGTATAATTGTAGGGACAAATTTGGCCGATAGTATAACGGAGGTTAAATGTAGACAATATTCAAAAGTAGAGGAGTATATTTGGCCATTTTCTCAATCTCATTAGGAAACTTTTGAGCACGTTGAACTCCTTTTAGGTTGATGTTATAAATGTTAGGATTTTGTCCTAAATTTTTAATCTATTAGGATTTTCTTTCTAATAAGGGAAGAAGACATTCTTTTTTTGGAAGACAATTTTTGCATATCTATAAATTGAGGATCTCTGCTTCTCACTATAACACAACAACCTCCACAATGTAGTCATTAAAAAAATCTTGTTTAGGGGAGAATTTATTCTTTTAATAATTTTTTTTCTTCTTTTAATATTATTAGATTTATGTAGGTTACTTGACCAAACCATATTAATATACTATGCTTCTTTAGCATATTTGTTTTCTTGTCTAATTTATCATCCACCAAACTTTGTATTGTTAGCGTTCGCATGTATCATGTTCTTTCGATCCCAACAATAAACTAGCATATGCACGGACACTCGTCACCCCATATGTGCATAACTCCACAACATGTTACACATAGCAAATATAACACCTATCGGGTAAATTCCCTCTCTCAAGGTTAGATGGGAGACTTACCTCGCTCCAAAGTCCTATAACCATCTCCAACACCTCTTTAACACCTCAAACCGATGCTCATTGATCCGAAACTAGTCAAACAACGTGCAAACCAATCAAAATATACCCAAAGACTCTTAATTAATCGATTTACAACAATTTTCAATTCCGCTCAAAAAGTCAAAAAAGTCAACCCCGGACCCACGTGCCTCTATTCCAAAAGTTTTTGAAGACAAACATTACCATGGCACCATGAACTCAAATATATAATTTATTCCTAATTTCATGTCTAATTTCGTAGTAAAAATCCAAGATATCTTTTTCTAGATTTTCTCCCAAAATCGCACAATTTTTACAAAATTCCATGCTTAATACATATATAATCCTTGTATATAACTTACAATAAGTAGGAATAACTTACCTTATGATATATGGCGAAAATGATATCATGACCTGGAATGCCCATCCTAGGGACAGTGATGGCGCCTAACATTTCACTTGCTAGGCAAGCCAATGTTAGATATAGTTATTAGCCATTTTTAACAATTCAATTTAAATGAAAAAAAAAACAAAAAAACTGAATAAACTAAAATGGACCAAGTAAACTAAATAAGAGCGATATCTAGATACAATCCAATGATTGGTATCACAAGTACACGAGCGACTAGTACTACGAATAAAAGTCTGAATAAAAGCATAACTGTCTCAAATGAAATAAACAGCTAGAGTAATGTAGAAGGTGACTTCAGGGCTGCAAATGACATGCAGTTGTACCTCAAGTCTTCGTGAAGCACCGAATCTGAGCAATCTACTGACCGCTGCTACGATCGACTCCAACATTTGCACAAGAAGTGTAGAGTATAGTATGAGTACAACCGACCCTATGCACTCTGTAAATCCCGAGCCTAACCTCGATGAAGTAGTGACGAGGTTAAGGCGGGTCACTTACAATAACATGTACGCCGTATAAAAATAATAATATGAAGGAAAAATAGGAAATGACGGCAAAGCAATAAACTAATAAAAACAAACTCGATCCTGGAAATCAATGAATCCAGAAATATCAGTCCTCAGAATATCATATGAAAATACTGAAAAGCTAACACAATACAACAATGAGTACAACACTCACACAATTTGTTGTGGCGCGCAACCCGATCCCATCATACAAACACATTCCTCCCTTATCAATATCAAGAACAACATATAAAATATGTTGCGCGCGCGCAACCCGATCCTATCATATGATCATAATCAATGTCATAATCCTCCCTTATTCACCATATCAATATCAAAATCACATATAAAATTATATTGCGGCGTGCAACCCGATACCACCATATCAATATCAAATCCTCCCTTATTCCACCATATCACAACCGTTGCGGCGTGCAACCCGATTCACAACCAAATTCAATAAATGTATCAATCTAACAACTCAATTCCCAAGAATCTCTACGATTAAAGAATATGAAAGCAAGGCAATAAAGGATCTTCGTACCAAATCAATGAATGCTACAATTAATACAAGCAACAAGACAAGCCTAATATATGACTAGTTAAAGTGTACAAGTAAGAAAATTAAGAAAACAATTAAGACAGTTAATCATGGAATCATGAAAGAAACAAATATTTCAATGCAAGAGTAAATAAATGACAAGTAACAAGTTATGGCGTAGAGAGCAATTAAAGCATGTAACAATTAAGACTTGGAATAAGATAATTAATGAAATAAGGAAAGGCATGGAAACAATTATTTTGATGGCATAAATACACTCGTCACCTCACGTATACACCGTTACACACATAATTCACATAACATATAGTCCAAGGGTTCCTAATTCCCTCAAGTCCAAGTTAGACCCAATACTTACCTCACTCCGCATACAAATCAAAGCTCAATCGGGGTCTTTCCTCTAAAATCTTCCTCCAAACCAAGCGAATCTAACCAAAATCGACTTAATATCAACAAATCATGCTAGGGAAATTAATTACAATACATAAAGTTAAGATCTTTTCATTTTTCCCAAAAAGTCAACAAAAGTCAACCCCGGGCTCGCTTGGTCAAAACTTGAGATTCGGACCAAAACTCAATTACACATTCTCCCCTGAGCCCGATTATGTGATTAGTTTCGAAATTCGACCTCAATTTGAGGTCTAAATCTCAATTTTACAAAAAACCCTAATTCTACTCAAATCACAATGGGTCATTGTCGACAGGTTGACCAAGTCGTCTCACTTCATTCCGGTTGTGACCACGTATTCTTCAGAGAGAGAGAGGCCCAGATTTACATTTAGGAGATTGTTCAGTTGTATGGTGTGCTTGTTACCATCATATCGGATAGAGGCCCTTAGTTTACTTTGCATTTTTGGAGGGTAGTATAAAGTGAGTTGGGGACCCGAGTAGAGCTCAGCACAGTCTTTCATTCGCAGACCAACGGGCAGTTAGAGCGGACGGTTGAGATCTTGGAGGATATGCTTAGAGCATGTGTGATTGACTTCGGAGGGCAGTGGGATCGATTCTTACTTTCGGCTGAATTTTCTTATAAAAATAGTTATCAATCAAGCATTGAGATGGCTCCATTTGAGGCTTTGTATGGTCGGAGATGTCGTTCGCCCATCGGATGGTTTGAGCCCAACGAGGTTGGGTTATATGGTACTGATTTAGTGAATGATGCCTTGGAGAAGCGTAACTTGATTCAAGAGCAACTTTGCACAGCACAGTCCAGAAAAAAGAGTTACGCGGATCAGAAAGCGCATGATTTATCATTTATGGTGGGCGAGAAGGTTCTCTTGAAAGTCTCGCCAATGAAGGAAATCATGAGGTTTGGGAATAAGGGCAAGTTGAGCCCAAGGTTTATAGGTCCATTTGAGGTGTTGAGGCGAGTTGGGGAGGTTGCTTATGAGCTTGCTTTGCCTCCAAGTCTATCAGGAGTTCATCCGTTATTCCATGTGTCTATGCTCCGGATGTATCATGCCAACAGGTCGCATGTGTTAGATTATAGCACGGTTCAGCTAGATGAGAGCCTGGGTTATGAGGAGGAGCCAGTTGCCAATGTTGACAAGAAGGTTCGCCAGTTGAGGTCCAAGAATATTTATGCGGTAAAGGTTCAGTAGAGGGGTCAACCAGTCGAGAAGGCGACTTGGGAGACCGAGGAGGACATGCGGAGCAGATATCCACACTTATTCGGCACTCCAAGTACGATTCTAGATCCGTTCGAGGACGAACGTTTGTTTAAGAGGTGGAGAATATAACGACCTGGTTGGTCATTTTACATTCTAGATCTTCGGTCCCCTAATTAAGACTCTTCGTATATGCTTTTACTATTTTATGACTTGCGGAGATAGTTAGTTCGGGTTTGGAAGGGTTCGGGTTGAAATCGGAACACTTGGTCCTTAATATTGTCTTAAAATAGTTAAGTTTGACTTGAGTCGACATTTTGAGTAAACAACCTTAGAACCGGAATTTGACGGTCCCAATAGGTTCCTATGATGATTTTTTACTTGGGCTTATGTTCGGATCGGGTTTTGGACGACCCGGGAGCATTTCAGCGCTTAATATTGAAAGTCGGTGCATTGAAGGTTTTCAAGTTCTTTAAATTTGGATTGAAGTAGACTTTAGTGTTATCGAGGTCCATATCAGCACCCCTTCACATTTGCGAAATTCTTGGTCTCATTTGCGACCCTATCAGAGGCCAGCCTTCGCATTTGTGATGGTTTTGTCGCATTTGCGAACAAGATGTCACAAATGCGACATTTGCGACTAGTGTAGGAGCTTTTTATTACGGGACTTAGCATCATTTCCCACTTTGTCTTAGGCGATTTTGAGAGCATTTTGTGGAGGGACTCCATCAATATCAATAGGTATGTAATCCCTATAAATTATTTATCTAAATACGTGAATCATAGGTAGATTTAACATGGAAAAATGGTGAAATTAATGGGATTTTGAGGAAAACCTAGGTTTTGGTAAAAATGGGATTTAACCACGAAAATGATTATAGAATGAGGTAAAAATTATATATCTGAGTTCGTGAGGTTATGGGTAACATTTATCTTCGAAAATTTCCAGCATTTGGGCACGTGGGCCCGGGAGTAAATTTTAGGAATCTTCCAATTTGGATTGGGTAATTTCTCAAATATTATGAGCTTGTGAGTGTATATTGATTATTTTATATAATATTTGGCTAGTTTCGGGTTGTTTTGCACCAAGTTGAGCCTTTAGAGCAGATTTGGTGACCATAAGTGAGCTTGAGAACGAGGTAAGTCTCTTGCCTAACCTTGTAAGAGGGAACACATCCCCTTAGGTCTTTCTTGTTATGTACTATTTGTGTGGGAAGCTACATACGCACTAGGTGACGAGAGTCCGTGCGTAGCTATATTCCATGAAATGTCTGGGTAGTCTTAGATCCACATCATGCTTTAATTGTCCTGTTATGTTTGTTATGCATATTAATTGTCTTAAATAGAGCTGAGAGTAGGGATTTTAAAGTTGAAAATTTCTAATTTAGATTTCTTATTTTTGGGAAGAATTAAGAAATACATAATAACTCTGAGAAATCCATGTCCACTCGTATCGTAAGTACTTCCGTGAGCGAGGTAAACTTCTCTACTCTCATGGGAGCGGGTTGTTCCCCTCGGTAGTATAATATATGCATATATGGTTTATGTCGTTCGACCATCGGCGGTGCACACAGTATTTTGATCGGGTCATACGGCCTTGACATAAATCATGCGTGATAATACTCGAAGCCCGATTACACTCGATATTAAGTTATGGCTTGAGAGGTTATAATTTATTTAATGACCGAAATTGATTTGGAACTCGTATGTGTTAGATGGAGATTTTGAAATTTACTATCAGTTAAAAGATCATTTATTCATTGCTTGCCATTGTGTTATTTTTAATATTCATATATTCCATGCCTATTTAGAATTTTTGTATTTTATTACTAGCTCATAGAAAGTGTCGATATCGACCCCCCGTCACTACTCCTTTGAGGTTAGACTGGATACTTACTGGGTACATGTTATTTATGTACTCACGCTATACTTTTGCATTAATCGTGCAGGATCTGAGGTAGGTGCATCTGGCATTCATCCTGGCGCGCACCCCCATTACACCGAGGATTAGTGTTGAGCTACTCTCTGAGGTCGTTCTGCAACACCCATAGTCTCTCTTTTGTATTTACTTTCTGTCTACTCTATTTCAGACAGTAGCTTAGTGTTTTGTATATTCTACTAGTTGTTCATACACTTGTGACACCATGTCTTGGAAACATGCTAGTAGACTTTATGGCTTTTGAGCATTTGGTTCACTCCATTTGCTCTTTCATTAGTTTTCGCTTTACTTTATTAAGTTTTTTACTTCTCACTTATTTAATAAATAAAAATTCAACTACTTTGAAATTATTAAAAAGAATAAATGCGCGGCTAATTCAACACTTGCCTAGCGACGACATTGGGTGTCATCACGGCCTAAAAGAGAAATTGGGTCGTGACAACAACGTTCTCAAATACCGTATATCTCCTCAAATGGTATACATAATGTTCATCATCAGATCAACGGTCACATCTCAAGTCAGAAAAAATCATGAGTATGCAGACTCTTTATCAAGTATTTCACACGATTCTGCCGAGGCGAGCAGCCCAATCCCATAAGAGTAAAGGCACAAATTCCTGTCGAGGCGTACGGCCCACTCCCATAATAGTATTGTTGAAGCATTCATCCAGATCCCATAATCGTGTACACTGCTGAAGTTCGACCAGCATGAACCATAGATGCATTTCATAATACTGTCGAGGTGAATGGCCCAATCCCATAATGATATTGTTGAGGCGATAAGCCTGATCCTATAGGAATAGTGAATACTTGACGGGTCACTGCCCCACTCACGAATATATGTATGAGTTGTAAAATTCAAAAACACTTCTAGACAAATACATACAACACGGGAGAAATATATAATAATAATAATAATAAGTGAAATCTCTAATGCTAATCAATTAGCTCTCCATACATCACGAATCATAAGTCTGATACTTTACGCAAGTCTAGTCTCGGGCAAAATATATATTAAAGCAATTAAATATGCAAGAATAACTCAAATATTATAATTAAAGCATAGCGTGAGTCTAAGTCTACCCGAACCAAATAATGTCCAAATTTTTATTAAATTGAAATGATATAATATTATCCTGCTCAGGCTTAGTTCCACAAAAATATAAAGGGTTCAACTTGACAAACTCGATGCATAGAGATGAAGACAGAGTCCTCTGTCTGCCTGCCCATGGTGAAGCATCCCCCCTCTTCGTTCCTGACTGGCCATGAAGGTGGTAAACATCTCTATTGCACTTTTAACTATACCAAAAGCCTCTCCCATCTCTAGAGGTAGGATCACTAGAGTTAAGGTTGTTGATGGGTGGTGGCGGTACTTGGTTTTGAACGCACATTCCAACTTGATCAATTTGATCCTCTTCTCTAGGTGGAGGTACTCTTCATCCTGCTCAGCTTATTCAGTTTGGTAGGTTTGAGTTGCTTTAGCAGGCGACCCATTTTCTTCTTTGTTGTACTAGTGTTCGCAGCAGCTGGACATGAGCCAGAGTTGCAGGTGCGGCTGGAGTGTTATCGACAAAATTGTGAGTACGAGTCATTTTTGCGAATCCAAAAATGAACGTATTAGAAACATATTCAAGTTACGCAGTATCGCATGATCTAGAGTGAGAAGAATAAGGACTTTTCTTAATTAATTATCTGCAGTCCCTCATTTATAGATATGGGTCTGTCACGATGATAAAGAAGACTCTACTGACATGACTTCATAGACCCATATGTCTCTCTAAACATGCTGCCTTGATACCAAGTTTGTCACGGTCCTATTTCAAACTAAGTCGCGTTCGACACTTGGTGTCTTAACTTGACCAAGCGAATCTTCTAATATGTTCTTTCTATTTTACGAAACAGGTCAACATTTAGAAGAAAATACTTCTCTTTGAGTCTAAAAGCTTGATCTAAAAGTATTATGCAAAAATACAATATTTAGCATTCAATATCTAATAGAAACAAAATAAAATATAAACTTTACTTTCTTACTCGATAATATCTATGAAGCCTCAATAGAATTTGGGTAGAATGCTCGGGACATGACTCCGGCTAATTCTCAACTAAAAATAAAATAAAAACTAAAGTCAAGCAATGAACTACATGGCGTGAAAATGGAGCTCACCAAAAGTTTGCTCGGATGGGAGGAGGTCCTAACTCATGGCCTGCTTGTCTAAATAATCTACGCCTACATTGACATAAGCTAGTGTGGGTTTCATAGAAAAATAATGGAACGTCGGTATACCACAACAGTACTAAGTAATCAAAATAATCCTCATACTAAAACTGGAACGAGACTCTAAAAGAATTATGCATTTATGATAGTAAAAATTTAAAGCTTCAAATGAACAGTTGAGACAAACAACTCATATTTCTTTGATAAAGACTCATCTTTACTTCTTAAAAAATATCTCTTTCATTTATATTATGAAAAAATTCTTTCTTCTCTCTTCTATTTCTGTAGAATATCAAGGATTCTGACATATGTTTTATTCTTGTATAAGTCAAGGACGATCTCAGCCTAATCGCTTACATCACTGTAGTGTTGCACAGTTCAAGATTCTAGTATGCTCGCGTTCTTATGCCTTACCATGACTATACTTTATACTGCCTGAACCAACGTTGCATTGTTAAACCTACTCTGGCACGAGTAGTTTCGAGGCGTCGTAGAACATTAAGGCTACTAACCTCTCTTAGAGATCTAGGAACTTTCAAAATAGTTCTGAAATTGTTTTAATTAGATCATTCAAATTAGCCTTTGTACTTCTTATTTATCATCCGAAACAGTTCTATATGTTCATAAAGAAGGACATCCAAACATTTCATAATATTTAGAAAAAATATATAAATCATGTAAGATGCACGAGACACAATTATAGAACACTTGATGATTCTTGAAAAATTAAGTTAAGGTACATTCTAAGTATCTTTCTACCATCATAGTGGATAATGTAAGTCCACTCGCTTCAATTAGAACCGACATATATATTCTAAACAATTTATAAACTTTGTAAAACATAAACTACACAAGAAGACAACTGTAGTAAAAGCATTGTTTCAACGTACATCGATTCCTGACTTTCGAATACCTTTCTTTGGCTCCAATCAAAAGGATACAACTCACCAAACCAATATCTACATAGTTAAGATGTATATTATATCTTATCGAATATAGCTTTTATATATATATATATATATATATATA
>AWOL01S0105167.1:7390-28451 GCA_000715115.1 Nicotiana otophora | reverse complement strand
GACAAAGAAATGTGACTTCGTACTTTTCTAGATAAAAGTCCCTATCTCTCCTTTTTATATTTGACTCTTGAGGCATTTTAATATGTGACATTGATATGCAAATACAACCGTAAAGAAGGAGCATATGAGAACATGTGAATGAATAAAATATAGAAGGAAGCTACTTTACACGTAAGATGTACATGTGAGCACATGCGAGAGAATAAAATTAGCTTTTATATCATAGCATTAGGGAATAGGAATTAAACAAGTGTATAGTATCATTTTATTTTATATTTTCTTTTAGCTAGATTACTTGTATAAAGAGATGCAAATACTGTGAATACAGTAAGAAAAAAAGATTCTGCAACTTCATTGTTTATTTATTTTTTTACACAATGAAACACTTTTATACTAGATGCTAGTAGATCAATTATTCAGAAGTAGCAAAGGATAGTAGTGCTGTTCTAATATTGTATTTGGTAGTACATTTCTTCTATACTAAGAATCAAACAAAAGCTACCTTGAACAGACTTCCTTTCACAAAACTCAGGCTTCAGCAAATTCGGGAAGCAAAACAAATACTAGCATATTTTCACTTCTCAAAGTTTGAAAACAGTTAACACTTCAACTCCTCATCAGATAACCCCCTTCTCTTAATGGTGGCCAAATTCCTGTAACCTTGAGGAAAATCAAAAAATTAAACAGGTTTAGCAAACTTTAAAATAAAGGCTACAAGAGNGTTTGAAAACAGTTCAGCTCCTCATCAGATAACCCCCTTCTCTTAATGGTGGCCAAATTCTTGTAACCTCGAGGAAAATCAAAAAATTAAACAGGTTTAGCAAACTTTTAAAATAAAGGCTACAAGAGGATCAGTTGATAATTAATTGACTAAATAGAAAGAACAATTTTAAGAGAAAACACAAAGAGAGGTATACGAAGAAAGACTGTTTGTACTAAGAGCCCGTTTGGACATAAGAAATTTTTTCCTTTTTCCCAAAAAAAAATTATTTATTTTCGAAATCAGCGTTTGTTCATAAAATTTCTAATTTTCACTTGAAGATGCATTTTGGAAATTTTCGGAAATTTTAAAAACTCCAAAAAACTGTGTTTCAAAATTTTCACTCAAATCACTCACAAAACTTCAAAAACAACCCAAAATTATATTCATGTCCAAACACAACTCTAAATTTCAAATACCATTTTCACTTGAAAATTCTTTTTTCCCATTTTGGAATTTTACCATTCTTATGTCCAAACGTCCACTAAGTTCAAACTCTAGTTTCTCAAAATATTCCTCAGACACTAGTTCGAGATTTATTGTTGCACATTGAAGGATTTGGCACATGAAACTTTGTAAATTATGTGATACCATGCTAAATTCAAAATTCTACAGGAAACTTACAGCTAAATAGCTATCAATATCAAAACTTACTGCAATAGGCTAACTTTCTGTCAAAAGAAAGTGCAGGTATGCACGAGCCATTCGAAATAAGGCTTAATGAATAAGTGATCGATTAGTCTGTTGCTGAAAATACTGCCCTCAAGTTCCGGGTGAGAACAAGATTAGCGAGCTACACTTATGCTATCCTCCCATAGGACAGACAAAGTTGGAGGCTTACTACTGAAAGCTTGCCTTGGCGAAAGTCACAAGTCCACCAGGAGTCAAGCAATTGCCAATGAGTTGCACAAGTCCTTTTCTCACTGACATACAACACTATGAACTGCATGATTTAACAACAATATCAAAAGACTCAGTTTAATGGGCGAAAAGCCCCTCACCTTGATGGTTTTACCATGGTTTCTATCAGAAATATTTAGAGGTACTAATCGGGAATACTTTGAGAAAACCTTTAATGCCCTCTTTTTTTGCTTTGTTCAATAAGAACAATGGTGCGAGGGAGCTTAAAGACTTTTGGCCTATTAGCCTTGTGGGTAGCTTCTACAAAATTTTGTCTAAGCTTCTGGTGAGAGACTTAAAAGAATTGTTGGCAAATTGATCTCAACTCTCATTTAACAGCATTGTAGACTCAATTGCCTACATACACAGTATGATAGCTTTAACATTTCACAGAATATGTCAGTTTGTTTAGTCTATTGCTCAATTTGAGACTCTGAACACGATCCTGTCCAGAGACACAAGGTATGCAAAAAGTGATATTCACCAATTAACAGTTTTTGTAACGACTCTATGCTATGTGTGTCTCATGATGTACGTGTCTACACTAAGAAATGCATATTTAAGCAAGGATGCGTATATTCATATTATCATCTTGCAAATCAAATTATCAATTAGAACTCGAGTCCCTAGTCTTTGCCTTAAAAACATACATTAAGAGATATAAGCACCTGCTTGTATGTCATAACTTTAGGCTTGCTGAGATGTCGTGGGCATTTCCTCTCCATCGATATGTATCACATGTACTCTTTTCATCTTCCGCCAGTCTTCACCACCACGCTGGAGAGAACTGAGTTTGCAAAGTGGAGGTAAAACTGATAGCTTCGGGCAATCATCAAACCTGAGGTCACAAAGTTGCGGCATGTCAATATCTCTCAAACCAACCCATCTAACCAATGCAGGAATCTTAACAAATTTAATGACTTCAATGACTAAAATCCTACAGAATCGCAATCTCCACGGAAACCAGGGTGGACTGTCTCCAATGAAGACATCCTTTCAATAACAAGATATTCAAGGAATCGAAGTTCTCCAAGACATGGGAGATCAAAGCAGTACTGACAATTTCGCAAGTGAATAACCTTAAGCTTGCAACTCTGTGTATCGGAAAGTCAATTGGGGAATGTTTAACCAGAGTACTTAGTTATGATCAACTCCTTTAAATTTTTATGAGGCTGAAGGCCAGTTAAGACCTCACGTTGCATAATCCTATTGCTAACATTTCCCCATTCCAACTCAAGTTTTTCAAGAATGCCTTCTCAGCTGCCACTTTATTCTCTACATTTTCAAGTTTTGTGATGCAAAGTGATCCTCCATGATTTGTCATGTTCTTCAGCTCCTCAATGCCATATCCTTCACCTACTTGAACAATAAACGCATAAAGTGTTTGAAAATTGACCAAATTCCCGAGTTCTAATGGCATTCTACTAAGTTGGCCTTTTACAGCAAATTCAAGATGTCGAAGACTGGTCAAATTCTTGAAGTTCTCTGGAAATTTAACAAGCAATGGACAATCTTTTAGCACTAATGTTTGTAAGCAAGAAAGCATAGCTATTGTTTCTGGTAAACTAGTGAAGTGATTGCCCCTAGACAATATTGAAAAGCCTTTGCTTTAGGACCCTAAATTTTGGGGCCCCAAAAATATTTTTGGTTGTGGATTTTTTATCTTATTTTCACTTAGACAATATTGAAGTTTATAGAAAAAAATAAAAAGTCCTTATAAAAGTAGAAAGAAAAACTGTCTATTTTTTAACAACATAAATATTTTAAAATTTTGAATAAGATACTCAAATCTTCATATTGGTAAATAACATTTTTATAGTAAGATCTAAGGTACGCATTGTAAATACGTTCTAACATCTTATTAACGTGAATTTTCTTACTAATGCAAATATAATATTATATTTTATAAGATAACTAGACTATAGGCATAAAGAGCGAAGAAAAGAAATCAACGTAAATATTAATACTATATTTTGTAAGATAATTATACTATAGACAAAAAGAAAAAAAAAGTCCATTATTAAAATTTAACTTTAGGCCATAGATTTTGTTGAGACGTCCGTGGATACTGCAAATACTTTAAGCAGACAATTGTCTCTGGTAATTGAGTAATGCCTCCGTTTTCAGGTCCAACACTCTTATGATTGTAAATTTCTCAAACAAAGAAAAGAGTTGCTGACCAATAACCACACCACTTGCACATGGCCAAAGAAAGGTTTTCAATTTCTTACATGGAAACCTCTTTAGTTCTACTGACTGCATATTGCCCCAACACATGGACAAGTGACGAATACTTTCCAGTAAGCGATAAGAGCTTTGATTTTCCATCTGATGACATATATTAGCTGAAACAAGTTGTGCCATGTTGTGAATAAATTCATGCATCGTATACAATTTCTTTTGAATATCAAGATCTTCTCTCCCAATGTCCTCTAACCTCATTTCACCTACGGGTTAAATCAACCCTTCCACCATCTCCAACAATACCAAATCATCCATTACAAACATATGACCAGGTGGAAATAATGAACAATACGCAAAGCATTTCTTCAAAGTTTAGTGGTAGAGAATAATAGCTAAACAAAAGACCAGGGAGTATATGTTTTTTCATATTGTGGCAAGTCTGACAACTTACTTTTTAATATTGAGTCCCACTCCTAATCAGGTATACCATGAAGTCAACCTCCAAGTATTTTCGATGCCAAAGGTAATCCCTTGCATTTCCTTTCTATATCCAATCTCATTTCTTCCAAATTATTTTCACCATGCAATTGCATATTGAAAAATGCCTTTTGTTTCACTATTTCCGAACAATCCTCGTCAGAAAGAGTTGAAAGGTGCAATGAGTTTGCTCCAACAACAAATGATACTTTTGCACTTCGGGTCGTTAGTATGATTTTACTACCCTCATAACCAACCTTAAAAGGTGCACACAAGTTGTCCCAATCTGCATACTCTTCACTCCAAAAATCATCTAATATCAACAAAAACTTCTTATGGCGGAGTTGATCTAGAAGTTTGGACTATAGCAATTCCAATTCCATCAGTTTGCATTTTTTGTTGGAGGCAGACTCAAGTATTGACTTTGTAATTTTAATTAGGTCAAATTCTACGGATACATAAACTCATATCCTCCACTTAAAATTCCACCCACCTTTTGGTCATTGAAAAGTACTTGAGCAAATGCTGTTTTGCCTATGTCACACATACCTATATGACAGATACATCATCCGAAGACAACATTTCTAGTTCTTTCCTCCTTTGGTCCTCTCTCCCAATTATGAGTGATTCATCTAGTGCTGAACTTAAAAGAGCATAACATTTTTTCTTTCCAATCAATTTCGGCATTTCTAGTTTAACCCATTCAATCTTGAAAACGTTGTTAGCAATATTTTCTAAATTTTCCACATGTGCGTCTATTGTATTTGGTACGTCTATCATAGAATTAGAAAGCAGTTTATCACATATCACCCGCTTATCTTCTTCTCTTAGATCTAATTACAGCAAGAGATCTTCAAAGAGGTCATCCACATCATAGCAAAGTATGGTGGCATTTTCAAGCCAAACATCCCACGGTTTCTTGATTATGCTGGCAGGGGTTGCATAACTATGCTCCACAATGTCAATCATCGTCTGGACCTTAAGGAGAGTTCTGTGTAGCTTCCTAAGATTAGCATCCACACCCCAAATTATTTCTATTTCTTTTACTGCAAGTTTTGTGAAATCTACAAGTAAATTTGAAAATGAGAAAAAGCAAAGCCAGTACGAAAGTCTTCATCCATGAGTATCTATTGGTTGTTGAAATTTGACGGTATGAGTGTTTAATGTTCTGTAAGAATGACAGCCTTGGTTCTTCGCCACTTAGAGTTATGTGACAATGGAAACCATTTGTTCTTCGGCGCTTAGAGTTCTGTGACAATGACAACCTTGGTTAGACGCTTAGGCTCTGTGTGCTTTTAGTATGAAGCTACAATATTTAAAGCTTTAACAGGCGAAAGCACATTGCCTTTCAAACACAAAAGCAAGACAAATACTAAAGATATTAGTTTTTGAAAAAAAGTTATTTTTAGGATAATCATTTATCCTATTGTTGACAGACTATGGAAAGAATATTTTAATTATCTCATTTATCCTATTGTTAGTAATATTTTTTACGTTTTCCACATGTGCGTCTATTACATTTGGTACTTCTATCATAAAGTTAGAAAGCAGTTTGTCACGTACCACCCGTTTATCTCCTTCCTTCCAATCTAATTCCAGCAAGAGATCTTCAAAGAGATCATCCACATCATAACAATGTATGGTGGCTTCTTCAAGCCAAACATCCCACATTTTTTTGATTATTGTCATGACCCAAAACCTAATCCGTTGTGATGGAGCCTATTGTAGTACTAGGCAAGCCGACCTTTCCAAGACTCTTTTAAAAATTTAACATAAGTGAATTAAGATATTTAAAATATACGGAGTTTTTCATAAATACGGGGTAAAACCCAAATAAAAACATAAGTGCGTAAAAATATCCCGACATCGGGGTGTCACTAGGTCATGAACATCTAGATAACCAAACTAATACAACCAGTGTCTAAGCATCAAGACAAGATAGAAAGAAATATATAGAAGGAGAGACAAGGTCCTGCGGACGCCGGCAGCTACCTCGAAGTCTCCGGTACTCGATCCTCCCGAACTCAATGACCTCCGTGATCAAACACACCTGGATCTGCACATAAAGTGCATGGTGTAGCATGAGTACAACCAACTCAGCAAGTAATAGAAATAAATAAGGAACTGAGAAGCAGTGATGAGCTATACAGTACAATTCATTTTAAAAGTTTTCAGTAAAGCGTGAACATGCTTTCAAATCCTGTGGTATAAGTCAAATCAGTTCGCTCTCATGTAAAACAGATATGAATCTTTCAGAAATTTCACAATAGCAACAGATAACAACTAAGTGCAACAATAAATAAAAGCAAGTACAACCTCTCAACCCATCTTAACAACTCACACTCTCGGCTCTCAGCCCTCAATACACACTCTCAATAGGTACCTGCGCTCACTGAGGGTGTTCAGACACATGAGGGGCTCCTACAACCCAAGCGCTAATCCGTACGGACAACTCACGTGCTGTACGGACAACTCACGTGCTATAATATCATATCTGGATCCGCATGGACAACTCACGTGCTGCACGAACAACTCATGTGTTGTACGAACAACTCACGTGCTATAGTATAAACATAAAGATCCGCACGGACAACTCACGTGCCACATAACAATACCTCACAACCAGGACCTCGGCTTACTCAGTCATGAACCTCTCTAGTCTCATAGCTCTCAATAAAGAAAGGAAAACAACCCAAATCAAAGTGTCACAGTATATCATCAGGGAAAATAGCAGAGACTGAGGTAAACATGTACAAGAAACACTATGACTGAATATAACTACCAGGAGTAGGAATATAGCCTAAGCATGATTTCTAGCATGAAAGGCAGTCAAGTTCTAGTAGACAGGAATGCATATGAACACAAATAAAGGCTAATAGACTTCATAGTCTCCCGGGATGGACCAAGTCTCGATCCCTCATGGCGTACATCCACACGCCCATCACCTAGAATGGGTGTCACCTCCAAACAGTCACATTATACAAAAATCTGGGTTTCATATCCTCAAGACCAGATTTAAAACTGTTACTTACCTCAACAGCGTAGAACTCCTAGTCAGGAATGCTCTTTCCTCTCGAACCGGACTCAAATGACCCGAATCTAGACACAAGCAATAAAATACGATCAATATGAGCTAAAGGAATGAATCCCACAAGGAAAATAACAATTTAGACCAAAAACCCGAAATTCACTCAAACCCGGCCCCGGGCCCACATCTCTAAATCTGACAAAAGTCACAAAACCCGAAAGCCCATTCACTCCCGAGTCTACCCATACTAAATTCATTGAAATCCGATCTCATTTGGTACCTCAAATCCCCAAATTACTCTCTCAAAAATCCCAAGCCCTAACCCCTTATTTCACTCCAAAATTCCTACTAATTACATGAGAAATTAACGGGAAAACATCATAGCTAATGATAATAGAGCTCAAGCAACTTACCTCAGTGAATAATCTTGAATCCCCTTCCAAATATCACTTCAAAATCTCCAAAGCCCGACTTGAAAATGGTGGAAATGAACCAAAATCCGCGAAGTGTTCAATTTATAGTTTCTGCCAAGTCTTTTGCACCTGCGGCCAAATATGCGCGCTTGTGGTGCCGCATCTGCACAAAAACGTCCGCACCTACGGAAAATCATTAAAGCCCAAAACTTCGCACCTGCACTCCATGTCCGCATCTGCGACCACGCAAGTGCGGAAAAGACCTCGCACCTGCGGCCAGTGCCTGACCTCTTCCCTTCCGCTTCTGCGGGCATCTATCCACATCTGTGGACTTGCAGATGTGACTTCTTCTACGCACCTGCGGACCCAACCTACCTTAATACTGTCCGTAACTGAGAACTTCCTCGCGCACCTGCTACCTCGCACCTGCAGCTCCCCCCTCCGCAGGTGCGGAAATATCTGTAGCAGCAGCTTCAGTTGCATTTTCCAACTTCAAATAATCCTTTAACTACCCGGACTCACCCCGAGCCCCTCGGGACCTCGACCAAACATACCAACAAGTCATATATCAATATACGAACTTAGTCGAACCTTCGAAACACTCCAAACAACATCAAAACACCAAATTACCCTCGGATTCAGGCCTAAGAACTTCTAAACTTCCAAATTCGACAACCGGTGCTGAAACTAACCAAACCACGCCCGAATGACCTCAATTTTTACACACACGTCACAAATGACACCACGAACCTACTCAAACTTCCGGAAATCCATTCCAACCACGATATCAAATTTTCCACAGCCGACCGAAATCACCAAATTTCTAACTTTCGCCAATTCAAGCCTAATTCTACTAGGGACCTCCAAATCGCATTCTGGATGCGCTTCTAAGTCCAAAATCACCTAACAAAGCTAATGGAACCATCATAATGCAAATCCGAGATCGTTTACACATAAGTCAATATCCGGTTGACTTTTCTAACTTAAGCTTCTACTTTAGAGACTAAGTGCCTCAATCCACTCCGAAATCACTCCAGACCCAAACCAACTAATCCGGTATAACATAATATAGCTGAAAAGCACAAAAGGAAAAAGGAATGGGGAAACGAGGCTATAACTTTCGAAATGACTGGCCGGGTCGTTACATCTTCCCCCTCTTAAACAACCGTTCGTCCTCGAACGGATCTAGAAATATATATGGAGTCTCGAATAGGTGTGGATATCTGCTCCGCATCTCCCACTCGGTCTCCCATGTGGCCTCTTCCACAGACTGACCTCTCCACTACACCTTCACCGAAGCTATATCCTTTGACCTCAACTTTCGAACTTGCCGATCCAAAATGGCCACCGGCTCCACATCATAAGTCATATCACCCTCCAACTGAACTGTGCTGAAGTCCAAAACATGGGACTGATCCCCAACATACTTCCAGAGCATGGAAACATAAAACACTGGATACACACTCGACAAGATGGGTGGCGAGGCAAGATTATAAGTCATCTCTCCTATCCTCTGAAGCACCTCAAAAGGCCCAACGAATCGGGGTCTCAACTTGCCCCTCTTTCTAAACCTCATAACACCCTTTATGGGCAATACCTTCAGCAAAACCTTCTCCCCAACCATAAAAGACACATCACGGATCTTCCTGTCCGCATAGCTCCTCTGCCTAGACTGCACTGTGCGAAGCCGCTCTTGAATCAATCTCACCTTATCTAATGCATCCTGGACCAAGCATGTACCCAAGAGCCTAGCCTCACCCGGCTCAAACCATCCTACCGAAGATCTACACCTCCTCCCATATAAAGCTTCGTACGGAGCCATCTGAATGCTCGACTGATAACTGTTGTTATATGCAAACTCCGCGAGGCGACAAGAACTAATCCCATGAACCCCCAAAGTCAATGACACAAGCGCACAACATGTCCTCCAATATCTGAATAGTGCGCTCGGACTGCCCGTCCATCTGAGGGTGAAAAGCTGTGCTCAACCCAACCCGAGAACCCAACTCTCGCTGCACGGCCCTCCACAACTGCGATATAAACTGAGTACCTCTATCTGAAATGATGGAAACTGGAACCCCATGCAGGCGAATAACCTCTCGGATATAAATATCAACCAACTGCTCTGATACCAACTTGTCACGACCCAAACCTAACCGGTCGTGATGGCGCCTATCGTGGTACTAGGAAAGCCGACCTTTCCAAGACTCTTTCAAAATTTTAACAGAAGTGAATTAAGACATTTAAAATATCCGGAGTTTTTCATAAATATAGGGTAAAACCCAAATAAAAACATAAGTGCGGAAAAATAGCTCGACATCGGGGTGTCACTAAGTCATGAGCATCTAGATTACCAAACTAATACAACCAATGTCTAAGCATCAATACAAGACAGAAAGAAATATATAGAAGGAGAGACAAGGTCCTGTGGACGTCGGCAGCTACCTCGAAGTCTCCGGTACTCGATCCTCCCGAACTCAACGACCTCCGTGTTCAAACACACCTGGATCTGCACATGAAGTACAAGGTATAGCATGAGTACAACCAACTCAGCAAGTAACAAACATAAATAAGGAACTGAGAAGCAGTGACGAGCTATACAGTACAATTCATTTTAAAAGTTATCAGTAAAGAGTGAACATGCTTTCAAATCCTGTGGTATAAGTCAAATCAGTTCGCGCTCATGTAAAACAGATATGAATCTTTCAGAAAGTTCACAATCGCAACAGATAACAACTAAGTGCAATAATAAATAAAAGCAAGTACAACCTCTCAAGGCAGCAGTCACTCAACCCATCTTAACAACTCACACTCTCGGCTCTCAGCCCTCTATACACACTCTCAATAAGTACCTGCGCTCACTGAGGGTGTTCAGACTCATGAGGGGCTCCTACAACCCAAGAGCTAATCCGTACGGATAACTCACGTGCTGCACGGACAATTCACATGCTATAATATCATATCTGGATCCGCATGGACAACTCACGTGCTGCACGAACAACTCACGTGCTATAGTATAAACATAAGGATCCGCACGGACAACTCACGTGCCATATAGCAATACCTCAAAACCAGGCCCTCGGCCTTACTCAGTCACGAACCTCTCTAGTCTCATAGCTCTCAATAAAAAAAGGAAAACAACCCAAATCAAAGTGTCACAGTATATCATCAGGGAAAATAGCAGAGACTGAGGTAAACATGTACAAGAAACACTATGACTGAATATAACTACCAGGAGTAGGAATATAGCCTAAGCATGATTTCTAACATGAAAGACAGTCAAGTTCTAGTAGACAGGAGTGCATATGAACACAAATAAAGGCTAATAGACTTCACAGTCTCCCGCGACAGACCAAGTCTCGATCCCTTATGGCGTACATCCTCATGCCCGTCACCTAGCATGGGTTCCATCTCCAAACAGTCACATTATACAAAACTCCGCTTTTCATACCCTCAAGACGAGATTTAAAACTGTTACTCACCTCAACAACGTAGAACTCCTATTCCGGAATGTTCTTTCCTCTCGAACCGGCCTCCAAATGACCCGAATCTAGCCACAAGCAATAAAATACGATCAATATGAGCTAAAGGAATGAATCCCACAAGGAAAATACCAATTTAGACAAAATATCCGAAATTCACTCAAACCCGCCCCCTGGGCCCACGTCTCGAAATCCGACAAAAGTCAAAAAATCCGAAATCCCATTCACTCCCGAGTCTACCCATACTAAATTCATTGAAATCCGACCTTATTTGGTCTCTCAAATCCCCAAATTACTCTCTCTAAAATCCCAAGCCCTAACCCCTTATTTCATTCCAAAATGCCTACTAATTAGGTGAGAAATTAACTGGAAAATACCATAGCTAATGATAATAGAGCTCGAGCAACTTACCTCAGTGAATACCCTTGAATCCCCTTCCAAATATCACTCCAAAAGCTCCAAACACCGACTTGAAAATGGTGGAAATGAACCAAAATTCGCGAAGTGTTCAATTTATAGTTTCTGCCCAGGTCTTTTGCACCTGCGGCCAAATATGCGCACATGCAGTGCCGCATCTTTGCAAAAACGCCCACACCTGCGGAAAATCATTAAAGCCCAAAACTTTGCACCTGCGCTCCATGTCCGCATCTACGACCACACAGGTGCGGAAAAGACCTCGCACATGCTGCCACTGCCTGACCTACTCCCTTACGCTTCTGTGGGCATCTATCCGTATCTGCGTACTCACAGATGCAACGTCTTCTATGCACCTACGGACCTGGCCTACCTCAACACTGTCCGCACCTACGAACTCCCATGCGCACCTGCGGCTCCCCCTGCGCAGGTGTGGAAATATTAGTAGCAGTAGCTTCAACTGCATTTTCCAACTTCAAACAATCCGTTAACCACTCGGACTTACCCCGAGCCCCTCGGGACCTCGACCAAACTTACAAACAAGTCATATATCAACATACGAACTTAGTCGAACCTTCAAAACACTTAAAACAACATCAAAACACCAAATTACCCTTAGATGCAAGCCTAAGAACTTCTAAACTTCCAAATTCGACAATCGATGCCGAAACCATTCAAACCCCGTCCAAATGACCTCAAATTTTACACACACGTCACAGATAACACCACGAACCTACTCCAACTTCCGAAAATCCATTCCGAATCCGATATCAAATTTTTCACAGCCGAACGAAATAGCCAAATTTCCAACTTTCGCCAATTCAAGCCTAATTCCACTACGGACCTCTAAATTTCATTCTGGACGCACTCCTAAGTCCAAAATCACCTAGCAAAGCTAATGGAATCATTAGAATTTAAATCTGAGATTGTTTACACATAAGTCAACATCTGGTTGACTTTTTCAACTTAAGCTTCTACTTTAGAGACTAAGTGTCTCAATCCTCTCCGAAACCACTCCAGACCCGAACCAACTAACCCGGTATAACAATATAGCTGAAAAGCATAAAAGGAAGCAGAAATGGAGGAAACAGGGCTATAACTCTTGAAACGACTTGTCGGGTCGTTACAATTATGCTGGTAGGGAAACTTGTATAACTATGCTCCATAGTGTTAATCTTCGCCTGGACCTTAAGGGGCATTCTGTGTAGCTTCGTGAGATTAGCATCCACACCACAAATGCTTCCTATTTATTTTACTGCAATATTTGTGAAATCTACAAGTAATTTGAAAATGAGAAGGAAGCAAAGCCAACACGGAAGTCCTCATCCATGAGTATCTCTTGGTTATTGAGCTTTGACGGTATGAGAGATTAGTGTTCTGTGAGAATGGCAGCCTTGGTTCTTCGCCGCTTAGGATTCTGTGACAATGGCAGCCATTGGTTCTTCGGTGCATAGGATTCTGCGACAATGGAAGCCTTGGTTAGGCGCTTAGGGCTCCGTGTGCCTTTAGTGGGAAGGTACAATGTTTAAAGCTTTAACGGGAAAAAAGCACATTGCCTTTCAAACAAAAAAGCAAAACAAATACTAAAGATATTAGTTTTGTTTTTGTAAAACAAACGTTGTTTTTAGGGTAATCATTTATCTTATTGTTGACAAACTCTTGAAAGAATATTCTAGTTACCTCATTTATCCTATTGTTAACAATGTTTTCTAAATTTTCCGCATGTGCGTCTATTGCATTTGGTACGTCTATCATAAAATTAGAAAGCAATTTGTCACGTACCACCCGTTTATATCCTTCTCTTTGATCTAATTCTAGCAAGAGAACTTCAAAGAGGTCATCCACATCATAGAAAAGTATGGTGGCTTCTTCAAGCCAAACATCCCACAGTTTCTTGATTATGCTATCAGGGAAACTTTTTTAACCATGCTCCACATTGTCAATCATCACATGGACCATAAGGAGCATTCTGTGTAGCTTCCTGAGATTAACATCTACACCCCAAATGTTTCCTATTTATTTTATTGCAAGTTTTGTGAAATCTGCAAGAAAAATTGAAAATTAAAAAGAAGCAAATTGATAAGTAGGGATTTTGACTGCTTATTAGCACTTTTTAGGTTTTTGTTTTAGTTCGAAAGTTTGAATTGTGTTCCTAAAACTAATAAAACTGTACAAATTGCAGGAATGCTGGAAGTTTGGTCTCCCGAGATAAAATCCGACTAAAAAAGGAGTGTTCCAAAATACAAGGCAATAAAGGGCGTAGACGCACAAATGTGTGGCTCGCAGAAGAAATTGCGGACCGTAGAATTCCATTTGCGGCCGCAAACCAAGAAGAAATACCCAACAAAACTTTCAGTAATGTGCAGACCGCACATGAATGTTGCGACTGCAGAACTGGGCTTAAAAGTCAAAGATCAGAGAGTATGAAAAAAGACCAAGTCTAGGAGCCTTTGTGAAGTGTGGACCGCACAAGAATTGTGCGGTTGTTGTCCAGAAATGTGCGGCCACAGTCCAGAAATGTGCGGCCACAGAACTCACTTGCCTGCCAACTCTGCAGACCGCACATGGATTGTGTGACAACAGAGCTTCCTGAGGGGCATTTTTGTCCATGATTTTCGGACATGTATAAGTAGACGAGTTTCATAAAATTAGGTCAAGTTTGAACATACAAAGCTGTTGTAGCCGTTACTCTTTACTATTTTAGGAAGTTTTAGCTTATTTGAGTATTTTAACATTAGATTTCATCATTTTAATCTTCCATCGTGAGTTTAATTAGCTTTTCATCTTTATATTCTTCTAATCCCATTATGAGTAGCTAGATTTTTATTAGGGTTGTGACCCAACCCTAGTGTGTAAACCTTATGAGTGATTAATTTTATGCTTGTTTATGATTTGAGTGCTGATTATTTAGCTTAGTTCATGCTTCAATTTTAGAATTAATGATTGCAAATATTGATTCATGCCTATTTGACTTAGTATCTACTTGAGAAAGAGGGACCTAGTTTAGGATAACTTAAATAACAAGGAATTGGGTTAATTGAGAGATTGATTAACCTAATTAAAATGTTCAAACAAGAGATAGTAAGAACCCGACTCGAGCTCTTATCAACTATTTTGGTTGACACCCATTTGGACTTGAGAAAGCCAAGTTGGGAAAAAAATCACTCTCTGACCGAGAGGTATTGAGTGGGTAACGTGGAGTTGAGAGCTATAATACACCCCAATCAACAAAACAAGTATAAATATCTTTATCCCATTAGACAAACACCTAGGTTATGGTCACAGCCCTATGCCTTTAATCTAATTAGAAAAACCTCAAAAATATTTATCTATAATATATTTTCTTTAGCTTGCATTCATTATAGTAAAAGTAAAAATAGAAAAAAAAACCTTGTTGTGGAAGTGAATTCTTAGATAACCCATTTGCTTGCTTCAAATATATACTCCTAACACTTCTTATAACTCCCTTTGAAAATCGACACCGACTCTTGTTGGGTACTATTTTTGCATACGACCGTATCATATCTCCTATAGATGTGTG
Source organism: Nicotiana otophora (assembly GCA_000715115.1). Lineage (NCBI taxonomy): Eukaryota > Viridiplantae > Streptophyta > Magnoliopsida > Solanales > Solanaceae > Nicotiana > Nicotiana otophora. The sequence goes on along the minus strand of AWOL01S0105167.1, from coordinate 13,252 downwards.
TTGTGGACGTCATCAATGTTTGGCGCCGTTGTCGAGGAGTTAAAACGTTGTTAGATATATATTTGGGTGTGTTTTTGGAATATCTTCTTTTCCTTCTGTGTTACTAACTTGTGTGAGAAATTGTAGGTACAACCATGGCGAACAATGAGCTCAAAAATTTGCCTTTGGGGGGATGTGGACGTCGAGGATGATCAAGTCGATGAGGTTCCTCTTGAACCTCAAGCCAATAGAAGAGGCCGAGTGCTTCATGCCATTGTCCCCGATCTACCCCCCACCTCCACCATGAGCAGCTCCACACCGGATATTACCTAATGAAGGATATGCAAGTGCAATAGTCCCTCCCCGTATTAGGGCAGGCAATTTTCAAATCACCAATGTGATGCTCACTTTGCTAGAGCAACAGGGCGTAACGACCCGACTTGTCGTGTTAAGAATTAATGTCCCATTCAGTAACTTAAGGTCTCGAGCAACTTCGTAATATGTATTATGACCCGCGGGTGTGGTCGAGTTTGATTTTCGGAAGATTCAGAATTTAATTGAAAGAATTCTTTGGGGTAAGTGATTCTAACTCGGTTTTGGCTATATTACACGAATCCATTGTTATCTTCATCATTTAATCAACGAATTGAGTTGGAAATTTGGGAAAAAAATGTAAAACTTTTCAAAAACGAAAAATATAGATTTGGAGGACGATTCGTTATCGGAATTTGAGAAAATTGGTTTGGTTGGACTCGTACCTGAATGGGTGTTCAGATTTTGTAAATATTCTGCCGGATTCCGAGAGGCAAGCCCCGCGTTGACTTTGGTTGACTTTTTAGAATAAAATTTTTAGTCGACCTTTTATTATCTGAAATTATTTTCGATGAATTTTAATGAAGTTATACAATTAATTTGGATAGATCTGAGCTGTTCGGAGGTCAATTCAAGCAAGAAGGCACTTTTGGAATATCGCCATAACTTAAAAAAGGTAAGTATCTTGCCTAACCTTGAGTGGGGGAATTACCCCTTTGGCTTCGAGTCTTATGTGCCATTTTTGAAATGTGAAAAGCCGTGTAAGCGAGGTGATAAGTACGTACTCAGGCTTATATGTGCAAAATTGATTGGGTTAAAGTCTTAGGCATATTTTGTAGTAAATTGGATAATTGTTGGCATTTATAAATCATCTATTTGCAATGCCTCAATTCGCATTTGTTGAATTTGTTTTTATATGACAATTTAATGTCATTATTGCTTGTATATTTATGTGAATTTAGTGAGTTGGGTGATTTGATATTTTCTGGAAATAATTATATTATGGATATTTCATCTGCAAATAATTAATGAAATAAGTTTAAATCGAGGCGTTATATAATTATCAAAAATTTGGATTAATGAAGGCGTTGCCCTATACTGCGTACTTTCCATCTCTGTTGTTGTTTTTAGGTTTTATACACATTGTGTGGAGTCTTGGGCTATTTGTTGTGAAATTAATTGATTTTGTTATATCTTTGGAATTGGTTGTGGCCATTGGGAAAATTGTGATATGAATTGATTTTGTTATATTGTCGGGATAATATTCCATGTAAATTGTTGTGTTATTTGAGTTATTATTTTGAGGATATAAGGGTGGTATTTCATTGTTGATATTATGTGGGTATAAGGGTGGCATTTCAATGTTGTTATGTGTGTTAGGATATTGTCTGGGCGGAGCGATGAAGATGGCTATAAGAGCGATAAAGATGGCTATATGAGCGATAATGATGGCTATTGATATTGTCAGGGCGGAGGAATAAGGGAGGCTATTATAGAAGTGATAAGGGTGGCTATAGGAGCGATAATTGTGGCTATTGATATTGTCAGGCGGAGGGATAAGTGAGGCTATTATAGAAGTGATTAGGGTGGCTATAGGAGAGATAAGGGTGGCTATTATCAGAGATGATATGTGATGATGTGAGATTATTGCGTTGGTAATTTTCATGTGATGTTGTGATTTTCCTTGTGTTCATTTTTATACCTTGTGCAATTTGTCTTGTTGTTGGTAAATTAATACTAGTCTGATCTATGTTGAAATTGGGAGCCTGTGGTTATTGCCAGGCGGATTATGAAATGAAATGTGGGCACGATGTGCCGTGAGTAAATAATGATGATATTGGTACGTGAACTGTCCGTACAATTGTGATATGAAATATGGGCACGAGGTGCCGTGAGTAAATAATAATGATATTGGCACGTGAACTGTCCGTGTAGTTATGATATGAAATGTGGGCACGAGGTGCCGTGGTTAAATGAATGATGATATTTGGCACGTGAGTTGTCCATGCGGTTGTGATAGAGAAATTGTCACGAGGTGCTGTGGAAATATAAAAGTGGGCTGAGACCCGTATTTTATGATTTTGAAATGCTGTGTCACATGGTGACTTTTATTCGAAAGAGATTTAGTTGAAAGAATTTTATTTGAAAAATATTTATTTGAAGGAATTATATTTGAAAGAAAGTGAAAGAAATTTATTTGAAAGATATTTATTTGAAAGTATTATATCCTAAAGACTTCTATTTGAAAAATATACAGGGGAAAGATTTATATTGGAAGGACTTGATTAATTAGTTGTACTTGTATTCATTATTTGTTACGCAATATTTATGGTGTTCTTGTCGCCCTGCTGTGTATATCACTTGTTGATTATTCTTTCCATCATTGTTATTTGTTTTCTATTATTTTTGTATACTATATTACATAGGTTATTAGACTGGTGAATGTCTCGACTGTACCTCATCACTACTCCACTGAGGTTAGTCTTGATACTTACTGGGTACCGATTGTGGTGTACTCATACTACACTTTTGCATATTTTTGTGTAGAGCCAGGTATTGGATTTATCGGACTCGGACAGAGTTAAAGTGTGATCGCAAGGATTCAAGGTAGAGTTTCTTAGTTGTCGTAGTCCCTTGAAGTCTTTCCATTTTATTGTACTGTTAATTATTAATCAAATAGTATTGAGTATTCGATCCTTGAGATCATTTCATGTATTCAGTTAGAGTTCGTGACTCAGTATTATCAGTCTTGGGAGGTTGTTATATTTGTTTCCTCTTTTGGTTTAAAAAATAAAATGGCTCGAAATGTAATTGTAATCGGCTTACCTAGTCTTAGATACTAAGTGCCATCACGATGCTTGTGGAGGGTTTTTTTGTGTCGTGAGAAGTTGGTATTAGAGTTCTAGGTTCATAGGTTCTACGAGTCACGAATGAGTCTTGCGGATCGATACAGAGACGTCTGTACTTATCTTCAAGAGGCTATAGAACCTTTAGGAAATTTCTACTTTTTTCATTCATGTCGTGAGAAATTATTGATTTTGGAGTTTGAGCCTTTGTATCTCTATTCTATCACGGATGGTAAGCAGACACCCACACATTTTGCTAGGGCCTCAAGAGGCCGGGGCCGAGGTAGAGGTCGAGGAATGGAACGTGTCATAGTTAAAGCACCTGTCAGAGTAGTGGTTCAAGAGCCGCCAGTAGATCCAGTTGGGGGACAAGCACCAGAGACACCTATTGTTACCCCCAGACTTCAGGAGACTTTAACACAGTTCCTAAACATGTTTGGTACATTAACTCATTCAGGATTGATCTCCGTTTCACCAAATATTTCATAGATAGGGGGAGGAGCTCAGACTCCTACTGCCCGTACTCCAGACAATAGGTTCACATTGGTCAGGTTCTGGGTGTGGCACCAGTACAGCCTGTTATTCCGGTTCAGCCTGAGGTCAGGCCAGAGGCATCAGAAGAAGAAAAAAAGAGACTTGAGAGATTTAAGAGGTATAGTCCATCTACCTTCAGTGGCTCAGACACCAAGGATTCCTAGGGATTTCTGGAAAAACATCATCGTATTCTCCGCACCATGGGTAGTGTGGAAGTAATTGGAGTTGCCCTTACTATATTTCAGCTGTCAGGAGCAGCATATCAATCGTGGCAAGTTTATGAATAAGGTATACCAACCAGTGCAATGCCACTAACTTGGGCTTAATTTTTGGTGCTGTTTTTGAAATTGTTTGTTCCCCAGACTCTCTAGGATGCGTGGAGTTTGAACGGTTACGTCAGGGCACCATGACAGTGTCAGAATATGCCATCAGGTTCAATGAGTTAGCCCGCCATGCACCTGCTTTGGTTCATATAGTAAGAGAGCGAGTGTGCAGATTCATTGAAGGGCTCAATTATGATTTTAAAAGATGTATGGATTGAGAGTTGCAGACTGACATTCCATTTAAAGTGACAGAATGTTAGAACGTGTTTGAAGTGAGGAAAAGAAGTCTAAGGAGGCCAAAAGATCTCGGAACTCTAGAAGATTCAGTGGATTCTACTGTCATCAATGACTCATCATGGCATAGGCTCGGGCAGTCGGTTAGCCCAGTCCGCAATTCAGAATACTCGTAGTGCTCCAGTTAATACTTTTAGTGCATCACCAGCACGGAGTTCTTACAGTGGTTATTCCAGTTATCCGACACAGACTCGGTATGAGTAGCCGCGCCTACTGAGGAGGTTTTATGAGTGTGGTGATACTAGGCACACCATGAGAGGTTGTCCCAAACTCGGGGGAGGCAAATTTCATCAGAACACTCAGGCTATAGGCTTTATTCCAGTTACTACCCCACATACACAGCTTGTTAGGGGTAGAGGATAGGTAGGTAGGGGGCACCCTAGAGTGGGAAGCCCGGCCTGTTGATAAATTTTCTATGTATGGCTAAGGCCACTACACCAGATGGTGTCATTACTGGTATGATTTAATACATAATAGAGGAGCCCTATTCTTATTTTGATTCAACTCTGATTACCGAGGTGAGACCTCCTATCATGCTCCATATAAGACGAGTTTGTGATTTGTATACCACTCACGTGTTTATCCCTGTTCTGAGATTTGATGGTGTTAGCCCGTGTCTATCATGCTGTTTTGCACACTATTGAGGGCTGTGAGTCCAAAAGTGACTTTCTATTACTCACTATAGTGGGTTTTGATGTAATTTCAGGATAATTGATTTCAATTTTATGAATTTAATGCCCTACCGATATGGGGTTCATTATGTGTTGTGATTTTGTTTAATGAAAATTATTGAAGAAAAGAAAATGAAAATTTTCAGTTGGCACAATGTGCATATTACTTGTAACTTAGAGCTGAGGACGGGATCCTCGCATTTTAATATGATGTGAAATGTTTAAACCAGGCTACGAGCCGCAGTGGAAGTTATATAAGGAGGAGATCCTTGTGATGAAAATTTATGTGTTTAAATTCTCCCTTGTGAAATTAAATTTGTACTATAGTACTTATAGGGAGTCATGCCTTTTAGGCTTATTTGAAATAAATTCTTGTATGAATTTCTCTGTGCATAATTTGCCATATTCGTGTTGTAATTGTTGAGTTTTAGACTATGAAGTGAGTTCCCAGGTGGCGTTAAATATGACCCGGTAATATGGGTAAATAACTATGAGGTCTTCATGCCCCGTGTGTTGCTGTCAGTGTTGTGAAAATTAGATATGAGATTTTGGTTAAGATGAGATTAATTGAGGATGTTGAAATTAATTATAAACTACTATTATGACTAGAGATGTGGTTATGGACATACATATGATGTGTGCATAGGAACAAATTGCTACAGCCGGTTGAGATTAATACTGTGTTGATGTAAGGAATTTGAAATTTATTTGGAGTGAAAGGAATTGGCTTAAAGGCTAATCAGTGTGAATAAAAGAAATAATCTCCACTGAGATGATGTTGTGGAATTCCTGTTAAATTTACGGTGACATAGAATCACCCGTGAGCATGTGTGAAATAATGCACTCAGTAATCTAATGTCATCAGAATAATTCTTGGCACGTTCGAGGACGAATGTATGTTTA
>AWOL01S0105159.1:4965-21977 GCA_000715115.1 Nicotiana otophora | reverse complement strand
GGTTGATGGCGTATTGGTTATGTTCTTTCGGGTTTTGTGTGGCATGGTGTCATTTACTTCTTCATGGTTATGGTAATGCACTTTGAGTACTTGATGTCGAATTGCACATGGTTATTGATTTTTAGCAGGGTAGCTTGAGGAGTTTCATATGCACCAATATTTGGATAGGGCCGCGTATTGCAGCAGAGTTATGTAGCATTATGATCCTCTGTGTTAGATTCGTGTGTTATGGTTCTATGGTGTGTGATGGGTTTAAGCATTTTGTGGTGGTGGTTCTTGATGAGCTTGCGGGACGGTTCTCTCGTTTGAGTCATTTTTCCATGATTGGGTACATTTGGAATGTTGCTTTTTGGTACACGGATTGCACGGGTTATGGCTTTAGATTGTATTGATGTGTCATGTTACTAGAGTGGTTGTATTGGATGAGATGAGGTCATTGGACCTAGAATGGATGCTATCGGATTTGATTGTAATATATTTGGAATGATAATATCGAAAGTCGGCTTAGAAATTGGCTATAGTTCTTGTAGAAGGAGAGGGAGCTCTATAACCGTTGATCTGATGAATGGTTGTGAATTCTGCATGTTTCTTTCATCATCGGCAGTGTACGAAGGTTTTAGTGCGGGGCTTTGTTTGATATGAGGTCTATTACCAGTATTGGATTGTTTTGAGAAGCTATTGTGATTTGAAATTTTCACTGTGAGTATTTGAGTTATGTGGTACATCATGTGAGTACATCTTGGGTTATAGATATGGCTTGATTCAGCTTGTTCAGACTTATACGGGGTGTAGGTTACGAGATTATGATCTTATAGAAATTGTGGATGTTGGAAATTAGATTTTAAGGTTTATGGGCTAGGTTGAATTAAGAAACTACAATTATGTTGTGTTGTCGGGCCTATATGGGATAGGGTGACGTGGGATCGCCCCCGAGTATGTGCATGGTAAGGTTGTACGACGGTTTGATGGCTTTGAGAATAACTCTGGACATGTTCGAGGACAAACCTATGTTTAAGTGGGGGAGGATGTAACGACCCAACCGGTCGTTCTGAGCATTTGCACTTCGCTCGGTAGTTTACGGGCATGAGTAGCTCCGTATGATGCATTTTGACTTGTGTGAATCGTTGGTTTTGGTTTTCAGGTATTTCGGAATCAAATTTGGAAGAATGTATTTCATTGTTGAGGCATTAAATTGGGAGAGTTGACAAAGTTTAACTTTTTAGCATTTGATCTCGGATTGGAATTTTGATGGTTCCGTTAGCTCCGTTGGGTAAATTTGGACTTAGGAGCGCGACCGCATTGTGATTTGGAGGTCCGTGGTTGAATTTGGCTCGAAATGACAAAAGTTGAAATTTTGGAAAGTTTGACCGGGAGCGGGATTTTTGATATCGGGGTCGGATTCCGATTCCGGAAGTTGGAGCAGGTCTATAATGTCGAATGTGACTTGTGTGCAAAATTTAAGGTCAATCGGACGTGATTTGATAAGTTTCGGCATCGGTTGTGGAAGTTTGAAGTTTCAAAGTTTATTGAATTTGAATTGAGGTGTGATTCATCGCTCCGATGTTGTTTTGTGTGTTTTGAGGCCTCGAGTAGGTTCGTGTTATGTTATGGGACTTGTTGGTATGTTTGGACGGGGTCCCGAGGGGCTCGGGCGTGTTGCGAATTGATTTCGGACCATTTTTCTTCATTTTGGTATTGTCGTGTTCTGTTGTTTTCTGGTATCTCATTTCTTCATTGCGTTCGTGTGGCAAGTGTCGCGAATACGTAGTGCATTTGGATGGCAGCAGCAAATTGTTCTTCGCTTTTGCGTAGTGTTGGGTCAAGTCTTCTTTGCGTTCGCGTATGATGGATCGCGGACGCGTAGGGTTGAGCTGGGAGCCGGAGACCTTCTTCATCGCGTTCACATAGTTGGAGCTGCATTCGCGAAGGTCTGAGCCAACTCTGAGTCGAGTTCACGAGGTTTTTACAGCGAACGCGAAGTGCATTATGGTGGCAGATTATCTTGTTCATCGCGAACGCAATGGTGTTGACGCGTTCGTGTAAAAGGATGCTCGGGCAGAAGTATAAAGTACTCTATTTCGGTGGTTTCAGTCATTTTTGCATTTTGGGAGTTATGGAGCTCGGATTGAAGCGATTCTTGAAGCATTTTTCACCATATGAATTGGGGTAATGTTCTCTACTCATTTTTGATTTTATATCATGAATCTATCTTCTGTTCTAGCTTTTGGTTGATGATTTTCAAAGAGGAAAGTGGGGATTTTGGCCTAAAGTTCCATAATATGAAGTTTTGAGTTTTGAACATCAAATTGGAGTCAGATTTGAGTGAAACTAGTGTGGTTGGACTCGTAATTGAATGGGTTGGGCTCGGGTTGGGCTTTTGGCCGATTTTGGGCTTTTGATTCAAGATTTGATCTTTTTCGATCGAGATTGGTTCCTTTAGCATTGTTTGATATATTTGAGTTGTTTTTGGTTAGTTTCGAGCTGTTTGGTGGTTGGAACGCGTGGGATGGCATCTTTGGAGTATCGTTTGGCTTGCTCGACATTGATATCAGCTTGTTCGAGGTAAGTAACTCTTCTAATCTTGGAGCTGGGGGTATGAAACCCTGAAATACGTGTTATGAGATTAAAGTTGAGGTGACGCACATAGTAGGTGACAGGCGTGTGGACGTGCACCATGTGAATTGGGACTCCGTTGTTTCCATGGCACTATATAGAGGCCCTATTTTGTTGATATCCGTGTTTTCACTATATGATAAAGTAATTGAGCTGTCAATCATGCTAGATATCATGTTTAGGCTTTATGCCGATACTGTTGGGACCCATATTGGTCATTTTTTGCTGTCATTATAGTGATTTCATTGATATTTCGTACTCAGTCATATTCATGCATTCATATCATATCTTAGTCTCAGTTGTTATTTACTAATACATCATATCATTGTTGTCGGGCTAGTTTCATGACATTCTGAACCCATGAGTGAGACTGGAGAGATTGATGATTGAGTGAGGCCGAGAGCCTGATTATGAGTGACAGTTATGGGATCGGGCTGCACGCCACGACATGCTATATTGATTTATGCTTGGATCTGGCTTATGAAAGCGCTTGGGCTGTAGGAGCCTCTCCAGAGTCTGTACACATCCCTAGTTTTCAAATTTACTTGTATTTTTGGTATATTTGGTAAAATATTTGGGTTTTCACTAAGATACTTGAAAATATGACTATATTTCTGGAACTGTGAACGAGATGAGCATTTTACTTCTGAGATACATCTTTTATTACTTGTATTATATTGTTATGAGCTGTTGTGGGATATTGGTATTGGACCCGACCTTGGGTTAGCTCGTCACTACTTTCAACCTAAGGTTAGCTTTGTTACTTATTGAGTACATGGGGTCGGTTGTACTCATACTATACTTATGCACCTTGCGTGCAGATATTGGATGTTGTTGTTGCTGTGTTCGATGGGAGCTGGATTGAAGATGTACCTGCGTCCCGGCTGTAGCTGCCTCTTGTTCGTGGTAGCTTTAGATATGTAAAACTCTGTTTATTTACTATTCAAACAAACTATGTATTTATTTCATATCTGCTTTGTAAGCTCTATTCTTAGAAGCTCATGATTTGTACTACCAGTTCTTGGGGAATGTATGAGATTAAGATATTTCATTACGTAATTGCTTTATAAATTATTATTGTAGTTGGTTAGTAGTTAATTGGCTTACCTAGCGAGTTGGATTAAGTCACGACTAGTCGGATTTTGGGTCGTGACAGGTGAGCACCTGTTTAGGTTGATAAGATAAAGCCAAAAGAAAAATATGAGAGAATTTCAATCAAAGACTACAAATATAAATAAAGTTTTTATGCAAATAATTTCTATTAAAACTCATCCTTTTATTAAAAAAAAATTACTTTTTTGTAGCAAAAGAAAGAAAGACATAAAAAATAAGATAAAAGAAAATAAATATAGAAAAAAATGCATGAAAAATCTAAAAACCAGAAACAAGAGACGACAGTGAATTTCTTCTTATGTTTCATCTTTGTTGAGTGTAAAAAATTTGAAAGCCGATCTCATTGATTTCAATATGTTTTTCAACTCAAATATATAGATTATAAGACAATTATATCTTAGAATATGTTTTTATTATTTATATTGTGTGTCGTTTTAAAAAAAATACTATTACTAACAAACTGATATGATATTCGAATTTGAATTTAAATACAATTTAAATAGTTTGCATTGAGGTTAAGCCAAGTATGGTGTCGAGAAAAAACTACTTGGTAATTTTAAGACAATATATGCAATGTTATATAATAGCAATTAATTAATCTAACATTTAATGATTCAAAGAATAAAAAATCTATATATGTAGGGTATTCAAAATTCAAAATTTGTGGCTAGAGATATCGATAAAATCAAAATGGAGTCATACTGAAATAAAGTTTCACCGGCCAAAGAATTATTTAAATTTTTAGATAACCGATTAAAGTGAATTTTAAATCAAGGATAATATCTTCACTTGCATCATTATAAATATAATCATTATTGAAATATATATAATGTTTTAGAAATTGAAATTTCAAAAGAGAAATATATGTTTTTAAACATAATAGCATACCAAATAAGAATTCAAGTCGTAATAAAAGAGTCACTTCGTAACCAAAGAATCGTTCATATTGTGCCAACCTTTGCGCTTTGCCATAGCTCATAAATACGAGTTATTATTTCGCTTTGTGACTATTTTTAGGTTCCAATGACACCAATAAGAATGGTGCAAAAATAAAATTATCACTACGAGATTTGAGAAAATGTTAGCCTTTTTTCATGTAGTATTTTTTAATTAATATCTAATGATTATCTATCATCATCTAGAAGGTTTAAATTTTAAGATTATTCACATATAATTCAAATTACTCAGATATTTGACATGGTTAATGTCAAATATTAAAATGGAGTCATACTAGAAAACAAAATCACTGCTAAAGAATTTTTTAAATTTCAGATAGCCGATTAAAATAATTTTTGAATTAAGGATAATATTTTCACTTACATTATTATAAAAATAATTATTATTGAAAAATAAAATTTTAGAAACTGAAAATTTAAAATAGAAATATTTTTTGAAAAATATCAACACACCAAATAAGAGTTCAAGCAGTAATAAAAGAGTCAAGTCGTATCCAAAGATTCCTTCATAGTCTCAACCTTTAATTGTTTTGACATAAATATGAGTTATTATTTTGCTTCCTGACTATTTTTGGATCCAATGACACCAGCGAGAATGGTACCAAAAAAAGATAAATTAAATTATAAATAGGAGATTTGAGAAATGTATAATCATTTTCATTTAGTGTTTCTTCATTAATATCCAATGATTATCTATATTTATCGAGAAGGTTTAAATTTTATGATTATTTACATATAATCCAAATAACTCAAATATTTAATATGGTTAGTATCCGCACATCCGCACAGGTGCTAATACTAGTATTAAAATATGTGTATATTGCGTAACATAAAATTTGAAAGGAAACATGACAAGCTCAAATAGAACAATTTGCATATTTGAATGACTTGATTATCGATCGCTAAATGATTAAATATCCTTTGGCCTGAAAAGTTGAACACCTAAAATTAGTTAGGTAGGCACAATGTGTAATGAACTAAAAATGTTATATTATTAGGTGCAAACATATGATATGATGTCACGACCCAAAAATCACTAGTCGTGATGACACCTAACTCGACCCGCTAGGTAAGCCAACTAACAGTCAATACAATCCAAATGAAATTGTAGGAAAATAATAAAGAATTATCTGAACTTTTACAAATTAACCCAAGAACTGGTAGTACGAATCATGGGCTTCTAAGACTTGGAATTTACAAAGCTGATACAAATAATTACACGATCTGTTTGAAAGTTACATAAACAGATTAACGAAATCTAAAGCTACCAAGAACAAGTGGCAGCTATATCCGAAATGCACGAACATCTTCAGGGTCGGCTCCCGACATCACCAGCAGCTCCGCTCTAAAAATCTCCACGCAAGGTATAGAAGTGTAGTATGAGCACAACTGACCCCATGTACCTAGTAAGTATTTTGTCTAACCTCGTCGAAGTAGTGACGAGGCTTTTTAGTTAAAAGATGCTTACTGATAAAACTTGTAATGTAACTAACAATAGAACTATACTATAGTATAACAGAATAGAGCTCACAAATGAATGTACAAGTAATAACAGAGTACTAGAAGAGATCACAATCCAACAGTTTTTAATATCTCAACCAATCCTTTCCTTAGAGTGAAACCCAATGAACCACAATAATCACCTCAAAAACTTTCATAGTGTGAGAGAAACACTCAAGACATCAAATTTAACGGCACGGCAACACCCTTCGTGTATTTATCTCATCCTCACCAAATATGCATAAAATAGTACCAACTGAAGGGCAGAAATACCGATAACAGAAATGACAAAGTAGGAAATACGCAAGTAGTAATAATGAACGAGAATGTATATAAGGACATCAGTAACAGACTAGGCAAAAGCATAAAGGTAATGATAACAATTAGGAAAAGGAATGTAACTTCAACCAACTAGCATGGTGGAGGTATGAAGATAGTTATAACAAATAAGAAAGGGGACACATGATCTTTATTTGTTAACACGTAGAGACATGAATGACTAACATGGAAGAAGACTTGTACCTAAGTGCAACGAAACAGATATGTCATGGATGCAATTATAACAGCAGGAAGTAGGCATGATATTTACAAGTTAAGAAAGTATAAGGCATGGGCAACACAACAGCAATTGAGATAGAGATTAAAGATAGAATAGTGACGACAATTCACATAGGAACTGTAAGTATGATAGTAATAATTCAAGGTAAAGACATGAAGATATCTGCAAGAAAATGATACCACAACATAATGTATGTCCCTTCTCCTCACTTGCACGGAAACACCCTTCGTGCCATGAACTCGCAATAACACAAAAACCTGATAATATAAATGCAATAGCACGACACCACCCTTCGTGCTTTTACTCACATAACATGGCACGACATCACCCTTCGTGCTTTTACTCTCAATAATATGGCACGACATCATCCTTCGTGCTTTTGCTCTCATAATATGGCACGACATCACCCTTCATGCTTTACACTCTCACTCACATGATAATACATAAACAAAGGCACGTCATCACCCTTCGTGCTTTATACTCTTCCTTACCAAGCATATGTATATCAATGACAAAAAAGGCATGAAGCATAAATAACGTCAAGGAGAGTATTTAAACGAATATTCCAAATGAATCCCAATCACAACTTTTCAAGCTAACAATAGTTCAATAAACCCGCAAGGACCTTATTATTCAAGTATTCCAACAAATCACACAAATGATCTACAACACAATTATAGAATCTAGTATCTCAAGAATATCGATCGTAGCAATGTATTAACGATTATGCATATTGATGACCGAATTAAACACACCAATGTATTCTCAGAATTTCCATCAAATTTGATCAAGTTATAATAAGCTAAGCCTTAGTTTCTAACATTTAATACTATGTTCTTAGTATCAAAGAGCCAAGTAAGGCATGAAGCAAGAAGGTCACATGATTCTACAAGACATAATTTATAACATAATTTACACCCGAGCATGGTTAATCCTGGCACATGCATATATGCTCGTCACCTCATATATGTATCACCCCCGTATGTAGCAAACAATGTCAAATAGTAGAAAAAATTCTCTCAACAAAGTTAGGCAAGACATTTACCTCGCTCCAAAGGTCCACTCAAAGCTCAATCACAGCTTTGCCTTTCAAACGAGCCTCCAAACCAATAAAATCTAGCAAATTACCAACCAAATGATTCAAATTAAGCCTTAGGAACTACCCACGATTGCAAAGGATTCAATTTAGGTCATTATTGAAAAAGTCAACAAAAGTCAACTCCCGGGCTTGCTTGGTCTAGACCCGAAATTCGGACCGAAACCTGATTACTCATTCGCCCCCGAGCCCAATTATGTGATTTATTTTGGAACCCGACCTCAATTTGATGTTTAAATCCCCATTTTATAAACAAATCCCTATTTCTACTCAAACCCCCAATTTCCACCATGAAAATACTAGATTTTAGGTTGAAATCTTATGAAAACGTAGTGAAAGAATGAAAGTAAATAGGTTAGAAGCACTTACCAATGATTTGGGGACGAAAGAGTCTTGGAAAAATCGCGTCTAAGGTTTTAGGCTTTGAAACTTTGAAAAATGAACCAAAATTCTCGTCTAAGTCATGTTTGATCAGTTGCAGATGTCGCATTTACGACCTGGGGTTCGCAAATGCGAGCCCCGCAAATGCGAAGAATTCATCGCAAATTCAAGAACCATCACACCTCTGCTTTCTTCGCAACTGCAAAGAATAGTTCGCAAATTTGAACTCTGGCTGGATCGCAAATGCGAAGAATCCCCCTCCCAGCTCCCATCGCAAATGCGAAACATTGTTCGCAATTGTGAACACTGGCCTTCCGCAAATGTGACCTCATGATCGCAAATGCGAACCTAGGCTGACCCAGGCACACTTTGCAAATGCGAAGAAATGGCTCACAAATGGGAGCATGACAGAAGGTAGAAATGTTCGCAAATGCGAACTCTGATCTCGCAAGTTCCCAGAAATTGCAGACACCAGCAAATGTTCTAAGTCCAATTCACTCCGTAACTTATCCGAAATCATCCGAGCCCTCGGGGCTCTAAACCAACTATGCACAAAAGTCTAAAAATATCATACGAACTCGCTCGCGTGATCAAATCACCAAAATAACGCCTAGAACTACGAATTGGATACCAAATCAAAGGAAAATTTCAAGGAAACTTTAAAATTGCTATATTAACAACCGGACGTCCGAATCACTTCACACCAACTCCGTTTCTCATCAAAATATAAAGACAAGTCATAAATATGGAAATGAACCTATACCGAGTTTCGAAACCAAAATACGGACCATGTATCAATAATTTCAAACATCGATCAAACCTTTAGATTCATTAAACCTTTAAACTTTTAAATTATAACCAAATGCGATAAATCGAGATAGGGACTTTCGAATTTGATTTCGGGCAACGCTCAAGTCCCAAATCACGATACGGACCCATTGGGACTGTTAAAACATGGATCCGAGTCTGTTTGCTCTAAACATTGACCAGAGTCAAATCAAATGGGGTTTAAGGCACATATGTTATATTTTGTTTAGTTTTTAACATTAAAGGTTTCCGTAAAAATACTCGAACTATGCACGCAAATCGAGAAAAATAAGGCATTTAAGGCTTCGAAACATAAAATTAGGTTCCAAAATATAAGATGACCTGTTGGTTCATCACATAATACATCATGCGGGGATACTCGTGCCCTAAAACTACCGAGAAAAGTGTAAGTGTTCAACCTCATTTCTTATAGCATACCAACCTCGTTTCTAATATTTTCTTATAAATAATGTTTTTGGTATATGTTCTGTAACGACCCGCATGGTCGTTTTGAGTATTACAACCTCATTTCCTCATTTATTGCTCAATTTATATTTTACAGTTATTTTATGACTTACAGGATTAATTGGTTCGGGTCCGTTGAGGTTTTGGAATGAATTGGAACACTTAGTTTCAAGGTTTAAAGCTTAAGTTAAAATAGTGATCGGATATCGACCTATGTGTAAACGACCCTGGAATGGAGTTTTGATGATTTCAATAGCTCCGTATTGTGATTTTGGACTTAGGAGCATGTCCAAAAAATTATTTGGAGGCCCGTAGTGGAATTAGGCTTAAAATGGCGAAAGTCAAATTTTTGAAAAGTTTGACTAGGGGGTGACTTTTTGCTATTAGGGTCAAAATATGATTCTGAAAACTTTAATAGGTCCGTTTTTTCATTTATGACTTGTGTGCAAAATTTGTGGTTAATCGGACTTGATTTGATAGGTTCCGGCGTCGTTTGTGGAAACTTGAAATTTCAAAGTTCATTAGGCTTGAATTGGGGTATGATTCGTGGTTTCAGCATTGTTTGAGGTTATTGGAGGGTTCTACTAACTTTGTATGATGTTTTAGGACTTGTTGGTATGTTTGGTTGAGGTCCTGGGGGCCTCGGGTGAGTTTCAGATGGTTAACAGATCAAATTCAAAATTAAAACCACTGTTGGAATTTTTGCTTCTGGTATTTTTGCACCTACGGAGGTTTGATCGCAGGTGCGAAGCCGCATGTGCGCACCAGCCATCGCAGAAGATAGCTTTCCATAGAAGTGAAGCGAACCTTGTAAATGCGAGCCCGCAGAAGCGGCTTCTAGCTCACAGAAGCGGCTCTTAGCTCGCAGAAGCGGCTCCTAGGTCGCAGAAGCGGCTCCAGTGGAGGCTTGCAGATCGGTACAGAGACGTCTGTACTTATCTTCGAGAGACTGCCGAACCCTTAGGAAATTGCACTTTATTGTATTCAGTCGTGCGAACTTGTTGATTCCGAAAACTAAAAATCCTATTATTCTATTCTCTCACAGATGGTGAGGACACGTACTACCAGATCGGACGGTCAGCCACAGTTAGGGCTGCAAGAGGCCGGGGTCGTGGTAGAGGCCGGGGCCGAGGTAGAGGTCGAGGTGTAGCTCGTACCACAGTAGGACCGGCACCTGTAGTACTACCAGTTGCACCAGCTCAGGCACCAGCCATGCCCATTGAAATTCCAGGCCATCAGGAATCTTGGCCCTGATATTGACAGTTTGCACTAGCCTTGCTCAGGTGGTTTCGGCTCAGGCCGCGTCTGCCACTTCTCAGGCCAGGGGAGGTACTCATACCCCTATTCCCTGTACTCCAGATCAGGTAGCACATGGACTTTAGATACCGGGGTACTACTAACCCAGCCGTTGCAGCCTCCTAGGCCCCGGTAGTCCCTGTTATGGAAGATGATGAGCAGAGAAGACTTGAGAGATTTGGGAGGCTTCGACCTCCATCATTTGCGGTGTTGAGTCAGAGGATGTTTAAGGTTTTCTGGATAAGTGCCAGCGGATGCTTCGAACAAAGGGCATTCTGGAGACCAGTGGGGTCTCGTTTACTACTTTTCAGTTTTCTGGGGCTGCCTTCATATGGTGGGAGGCTTATGGGAGGTGCAGGCCGGTTGGTGCAGTACCACTTACATGGCGGGAGTTCTTCGTTATCTTTTTGGAGAAGTTTGTGCCGCAGTCTCGCAGAGAGGATCTGCGTAGACAGTTTGAGCACTTACGTCAGGATGGCATGTCCGTGATGCAGTACGAGATGGGATTTTTTGAGTTGGCTCGTCACGCAATTTGGTTGGTTCCCACTGATAAATGGAGGATCAGGAGGTTCATTGATTGCTTCATGCATCAGCTACAGTTGCTTATGACTAGGGAATGGGTATTTGGTGCCACTTTTGATGAGGTGGTTGACTTTGCTTGACATATTGAGGTGGTCCGTAGCCAGGAGCGTGGTGATAGAGAGGCTAAAAGGCCTTAAGGTTCGGGAAGTTTTGGTATGGTACCTTCTGGAGGGCAGTCCTACCACAACAAGGGTCGTCCAGTTCACCGTGTTGCATCATCCAGCCATGGTTTATACAGTTCTCATCTGAGTAAGTTATCTCTCAGTGCACTTCTAGCCCCGAGTACACCCTGTGCACCATCAGTTCAGGGATCATATGTACAAGGTCCATCAGGTAGTTATTCTAGTCCCCGAGGTCCGCCTCAGAACTCGCCACCATTCTTCGAGATAGAGTGCTATGAGTGTGGAGAGCTGGCTCATGTGAGGAAATATTGTCCTCGCCATAAGCGAGGTCTAGTTCAGCAGAGGAGTCAGGCTACTACTTCTGCACGAGTTTCTCCACCACCCGCCCAGCCAGCTCGGGGTGGGGGCTTAGTCAGCTAGGGGTTGCCCAAGAGGGGGAGGCCGATCCGGTGGTGGTCAGGGATAATTCTATGCTTTTTCTGCCAGACTAGATGCTGTTGCTTCAGATGCAGTGATCACAGGTATTGTCTCAGTGTGCCATAGGGAGGCATCTATATTATTTGACCCTAGATCAACATATTCGTATGTTTCACCATTGTTTGTTCATTTTCTGGATATGTCTCGTGAGTCTTTAGTTTCACCTGTTCATGTATCTACGCCGGTGGGTAATACTATAATTGTATACTGTATGTATCGGTCGTATGTGAAACTTATTGGGGGACGAGACCGGAGTTGATCTTTTATTGCTTAGTATGAAAAATTTAGATATTATCCGGGTATTGTGAGATATTAGATGTTTTGTTATATGGCTTTGGGCCAAGTGGGGAAGCCTGCTATCTACTATTTGATTGCACAATTATGTGCAGTATTGGTTTCGGTCCGAGGTACACTTGTGGATTAGTTATGACTTACAAAGGTTGAGGCCGGGGATGACTTGAGTAAGAAAATTTCTTGAATGCAGGTTATATTGCACTTTATGAGAAATCATGAGATGATTAAATTGTTGTTTTGAAGGATGTAGTGCGTACGGAGCATGAATTTGATTGGTGGTGTTAAGGAAGGTTTACCTCTTTGAGTGTTGTTGTGCTAATAAGGCACGTGTCTTTCAGCCCGTTTAGGCGGTGCAATTTAGATTTGAGCAAAGTGGGTGACTCCCGAGAAGGTTCTAACTGATTCAAAGATTTATATATAGCAATTGAGAATTTTTTCGGATTGTGTATGGGCTTTACATTCCCGTATAAGATGGGTAAAACAATAATTTTAAATTCACATAGGGTATTTTCAGAGTGGACATTTAGGTTGTGTTACTTATAGGGGTGCTTAAGAAGAATAAAGGAACTTATGGGCATTAAGGCGCTGCGATTTTATGTTAGGACGTCTGGTAGTGAGCTTTGGGTAAGGATCGTGGAGTTCTGACAAGGAGAAGTATCAACTTGAGGATAATTCAGAAGAAGCTCAAGTAAATAGGACCACTGGATAGTAGGCTAGACCAATATGGTAATGGCATGCTCGGTTCTTTTTGGGTAATAATGATGTGGAGGCTTTACAGATGTTTTGGTGGCAATTTCTTTTTTTTTGGATTTTGGTGACCTGCGTGGCTTGGACGAGTTAGGGAAAATTAGTTCTGATAGCTTGATTAGGGGAAAAGGGATTTCAAAGTGTTCTTAATGGTTTCTACCATGGTTTGAACCGAATATTTTCTACCGGTGTGGGGAACGTATTGTGCATTGTGATTTTCTCCTGGAAAGAAGCAAGAGAAAATTTTCTAACTAATAGGGTATGTAATTTGCTGGTGACTCAGAGTTTATAATGAGATTCTTGTGCTTTTCACATGATAGATGTGGTGTGTTGTGTGGGATGTAGATTTATATGTACAAGGTGACAGTTCATTCTTGAAAGGAAGATCACGAATTCTGGACAGAATGGTCAGTGTTATATATTTAGATGAATGTTGTAGTTGCTCGGTAATTCCTGAGAAGGGTGCGCGGTTGAAAGGAGCGCGGTGCTTTGAATTACGGAAGTTCATTAGTATTGTGGTACTCTCCTAGTTAATAGATTATTGATATACGAGTTATTGATATGTGGCACGGAGGAATTATGAAAATATTCCTAGTGGGATGATCGTGCATGAAGGATATGATAGCCATGCGAGTGTTGGAGTAATGATCAGTTACGATGGTTAATGTGTACTTATTTGATTGCTTCTGTATGATATGCTTGGATTAGAGGCTTGTGACCATGCCAAGCGGATTAGGTTATTGACACGCGAGTTGTCCGTACGGGTCCAGATATTTATATAATTGAAATGTGAGTTGTCCGTACGGGTCCAGATATTTATATTATTGGCACATGAGTTGTCCGTGTAGGTCCAGATATTGATATTATAGCACTTGAGTTGTCCGTTAGTTGTGTAGTATGTTACGTAATTATATCTGGGTTTATGGTTATGGCTTGCTACTGCTTGTTCAAAATCACACAGTGTGTATATGTGAGGTTTGGGTCTTGAAAAGAAATTCCGAATGTTAGAAATTGAATTCCAAGGTTTATGGGCTAAGGTCAAAGTAATGATTTTCAATTTTGTGGTGTCGTCAGGCCTATATGGAATAGGGTGACGTGGGATCAACCCCAGGTATATGCGTGGTAAGATGGAATATTGATGTGATGGCTTGGAAACAACTCCTGGCACGTTTGAGGACTAACATAAATTTAAGTGGGGGAGAATGTAACAACCCGGCCGGTCGTTTTGAGTATTACAATTCCGTTTCCCTATTTACTGCTCAATTTATGCTTTACAGTTATTTTATGACTTACCGGGTTAATTGGTTCGGGTCCGGTGATGTTTTGAAATGAATTAAAATACTTAGTTTCAAGGTTTAAAGATTAAGTTAAAATAGTAACCGGATGTCGACTTATGTGTAAACGACCCCGGAATGGAGTTTTGATGATTCCAATAGCTTCGTATGGTGATTTTGAACTTAGGAGCGTGTCTGAAAAATTATTTGGAGGTCCGTAGTGGTATTAGGCTTGAAATGGCGAAAGTCAAATTTTTAGGAAGTTTGACCAGGGTTGAGTTTTTGATATCGGGGATGAAATTCGATTCTGAAAACTTTAATAGGCCAGTTATGTTATTTATGACTTGTGTGCAAAATTTGAGGTTAATCGAACTTGATTTGATAGGTTCCGACGTCGTTTGTGGAAACTTGAAATTTCAAAGTTCATTAGGCTTGAATTGGGGTATGATTCGTGATTTTAGCGTTGTTTGAGGTGATTTGAGGGTTAGACTAAGTTGGTATGATATTTTAGGACTTGTTGGTATGTTTGATTGAGGTCACGGGGGCCTCGGGTGAGTTTCGGATGGTTAACGGATCAAATTCGGACTTAAAACCACTGCTGAAATTTTTGTTTCTGGTATTTTCGCACCTGCGGAGGTTTGATCGCAGGTGGGAAGCCGCATGTGCGCACCAGCCATCGCAGAAGCGGAGCGAGCCTCGCAAATGCGAGCCCGTAGAAGCGACTCCTAGCTCGCAGTAGCGGCTCCAGTGGGGGCTTGGCGAAACCGCAGAAGCGGTTGAATTCTCGCACCTGCGAGACCGCAAAAGCGGCTAAGTGAGTCGCAGGTGCGGAACCCCAGGACAATATACATTTCGAAGAGATTCCGAGTTTTGCCATTTTTAGACCTTCAAGCACGGTTTTTGGGGCAATTTTCAGAGAGAATTCAAAAACAACTTGAGGTAAGTCACTTGTGATTATTTCTATTCCATAATATTGAATTATCATCGAATAATCCGACTAGATTACATGTTTTTGAGGTGTAAATTAGGGATTTGAACATAGGGATTTGGAAATAAGATTTGATGATTTGGAGGTTGAGTTGATGTCGAATTTTGGTAAAATTGGTATGGTTAGACTCATGGTTGAATGAGCTTTCAGATTTTGTAACTTTTATCGGGTTCCGAGACGTGGGCCCCACGGGCGATATTTGAGCTAAATTTCGGATTTTGTTGGAAAATTAGTATTTTTTATGGAATTAATTCCAATAAATTTTATTGACTGAATCGAATTAATTGTGGCTAGATTCGAGGCGTATGGAGGTCAATTCATGAGGCAAAGATAGCGGAGTAAAGAATTACCCGGTTTGAGGTAAGTAACACTTCTAAACTTAGTTTTGAGGGTACGAATCCCCGAAATTTGGTATGATATAAATTGTTTGGAGGTGACACACACGATAGGTGACGATCATGTTGACGTGCACCACAGAAATTATGTCTTGAATAAATCCTATACAGTTGTAAAAAAATAGTGAATCATGTTATTATGTGAACATGTTCCACGCATTAGAGAAATTGAGCTGAGACTCTTATTAAATATCATGTGTGGGCTACGTGCCAATATTTTTGGGACCCATGGGATTGCGTTGTTGTTGAGTTAATTGTTTCAAAAATATACATCTCACACTCAGTCATAATCGTCAATTGTGAGGATATTTATGGGATTGAGCTGCGCACCGCAGTAGGCCATATTGGCTTCATATATGTTATCATTAAATGGATCAGGGCATACATTATTATTATATGGATTGGGGCTGCCCGCCTGCAGCAGGCTTTACAAGCTTTACTATTTTATGGATCGGGGCTGCCCGCATGCAGCATGCCTTATATGCTTTATTATTATATGGATCGGTACTGCCCGCCTGCAGTAGGCCATAAAGGCTTTATATCACGCTTGGGTTGAAGGAGCCCCTCCGGAATCTGTACACACCCCTAGTGAGTGTAGATGATTATATGTATTCGGGATGGATTTCACAAGGCATGGACTTGCCTTACTTATTTATATTATAATCAATTTACCTGGACATGGATCTTGCCCGTATTATTTATATTTAGGGATAAATTACCCCAGGGCTGGATTGGCCTTATACGGTACTGAGTGACTGACTGTCAGTCGATGTGTATTTATATACGGGTTGGAACACTCTGCACCTCGTGTGCAAATCCAGGTGCTTTCGGATATGGAGGCTGCTAGATTTCGAAGTTAATTCTGTTGGGGACTATCAAGGTAGCTGCTTGGCGTCCGCAGACTTGATTCCCTTCCTGTTTAATTATTGTACTGTTCTATATTTTCAGACAGTGATTTTATAAGTCAGACTTTGTATTCATATTAGATGCTCATGTACTCGGTGATACCCAAATCTATATCTATTTATATTTATCTATCTATACTATATTAAAAGCACGAAGACCCTTAACGAAATATAGTTCGTCTTTTTTATCCTTTAAAAATAGCTTTCACATTATTGTATGTTTAACATGTAGGATGTTTAACGTGATTGGCAAATAATTTATATGAAATCATCAGTTCATCACGAAGCACTATAGAGAAGATATAAAATTCGTTCAAAACACTAAGCACGTAAAATTGTCTTAACAATAAACAATTAATTACGCATTTTAAAGACTTTTATTTTTATCATACAAAATGAACAGTTCATGTACAATTAGAGTCATATATGCAAAAGATTATAT
>AWOL01S0105149.1:0-13008 GCA_000715115.1 Nicotiana otophora | reverse complement strand
GAATAATTACCCCATAAATCGGGGACTGCCAACCAAAATATCAACGAGATAAAGTTCCATATAGCCTAAGGGCAACTCTTTCTTCGAGTTTGAGCAAACACTCACTCGACCATTAAGCCTAAGGGCTACTCTTTCTTCGAGTTGGAGCAAACACTCACTCGACCATTAAGCCTAAGGGCTATTCTTAATTCGAGTTGGAGCAAACACCCACTCGACCATTAAGCCTAAGGGCTACTCTTTCTTCGAGTTCGAGCAAACATTCACTCGACCATTAAGTTTAAGGGCTATTCTTAATTCGAGTTTGAGCAAACACTTACTCGACCATTAAGCCTAAGGGCTACTTTTTCTTCGAGTTCAAGCAAACACTCACTCGACCATTAAGCCTAAGAGCTACTCTTTCTTCTAGTTCAAGCAAACACTCACTCGACCATCAAGACTAAGGGCTATTCTTGATTCGAGTCCAAGCAAACACTCACTCGACCATTAAGCTTAAGGATTACTCTTTCTTCAAGTTCGAGCAAACACTCACTCGACCATTAAGCCTAAGGGATACTCTTTCTTCGAGTTCGAGCAAACACTCACTCGACCATTAAGCCTAAGGGCTACTCTTTCTTCAAGTTAGAGAAAACACTCACTCGACCATCAAGCCTAAGGTCTATTCTTAATTCGAGTTCGAGCAAATACTCACTCAACCATTAAGCCTAAGGGTTACTCTTTATTCGAGTTCAAGCAAAAACTCACTCGACCATTAAGCCTAAGGGCTACTCTTTCTTCGAGTTCGAGAAAACACTCACTCGACTATTTAGCCTAAGGGCTATTCTTAATTCGAGTTTGAGAAAATACTCACTCGACCATTAAGCCTAAGGGCTACTCTTTCTTCGAGTTCGAGAAAACACTCACTCGACTATTTAGCCTAAGGGCTATTCTTAATTCGAGTTTGAGAAAATACTCACTCGACCATTAAGCCTAAGGGCTACTCTTTCTTCGAGTTCGAGAAAACACTCACTCGACTATTTAGCCTAAGGGCTATTCTTAATTCGAGTTTGAGAAAATACTCACTCGACCATTAAGCCTAAGGGCTACTCTTTCTTCGAGTTCGAGAAAACACTCACTCGACTATTTAGCCTAAGGGCTATTCTTAATTCGAGTTTGAGAAAATACTCACTCGACCATTAAGCCTAAGGGCTACTCTTTCTTCGAGTTCGAGAAAACACTCACTCGACTATTTAGCCTAAGGGCTATTCTTAATTCGAGTTTGAGAAAATACTCACTCGACCATTAAGCCTAAGGGCTACTCTTTCTTCGAGTTCGAGAAAACACTCACTCGACTATTTAGCCTAAGGGCTATTCTTAATTCGAGTTTGAGAAAATACTCACTCGACCATTAAGCCTAAGGGCTACTCTTTCTTCGAGTTCGAGAAAACACTCACTCGACTATTTAGCCTAAGGGCTATTCTTAATTCGAGTTTGAGAAAATACTCACTCGACCATTAAGCCTAAGGGATATTTTTTCTTCGAGTTCGAGCAAACACTCGCTCGACCATTAAGCCTAAGGGATGTTTTCATTTCAAGTCCGAGAAATCAAATCATTCTCAATCAACCACAAAGCCTAAAGGCCATATTAATTCAAGTTCGAACTATTACCCCGAACCGGGGACTACGTGTCAAGCTTAAAAAAGCTACTCTGCTTCAAGTTTGAGCAAATCATTGCATTTGACATCTATCTATCAAGCCTAAGGGCCACCTCAGTTCGAGTTCGAACATTCACTAGGGGACTACCTATAAGAAATGGTCGAGTGAAATACTTACTATCGGTCCTTGCTAGCTCAATCTTGGACCTCCGAATAATTATTCAATGCTAAGGCACTTTTGACCTTTCTACAAGTTAACAAAAGGCGAAAGATTCAGACGATATGAAAGGAAGAAAGTTTTTATATTCATATCGAAATCATTTACAAGGGAAAGACGACCCGATCAAATATCTTTACAAAAGACCAAAACGGTCTTATAAGAAACACAAAAAATATTTAAAAAGTTTTAGTCCTCTCCGGGAGCAGCATCTTCGCCATTGAGGCCCCCTTCACTTTCAGATCCGCTCGCTCTCCCGATATCATCATCATCGGCAAAGGCCAATACCCTAGCTTCCGCTTCAAGCTCCTTAGCTTTTTCGATCTCAGTTGTTAGATCAAAGCCACGAGCATAAATCTCTTTGAGAGTCTCCTGTCAATACTGGCATTTAGCATGCTCGGCAATCTAATTTTCCCGAGCCTGAGTAGCCTCAACAACCTCCTTTGCTCGAACTTGAGAAGCTTCGGCATCAGATCGATAAACGGCCACCATTGCATCAGCATTGGCCATCATTTTCTCGACCTCTATTTTGGCCGCTGCAAGTTCTGTGGCCAATCTCTATCGATCAGAATTTGCTGAGCTCAACTGAGACTGGAACTCCTAGATTTTCTTGGCTTGCACCAAGGATTTCTCTTTTAAGCTTCGAAGTTGGCCCTCGGCCGAAGCCAGTTGAGTTCGAGCAGTCTCTTTTTCTGAGGCGAGGCAATCCATGTTCTTCTTCCACTCCTCGGCCTCCGATTTCACTATATCCACTTTAGCACGAAGCTTCCTAATCACATCGAACTTTTGCTCGACCTGCGGGACCGAACTATTAGCCATCAATCCCGAGTCAATACCATTAAATTCAAAGAATCTTTGTACCTGCTCGGCCAGCTCAGCTTGTTCTTTCCTAGATGCTTCCAGCTTGGTCCGAAGTCCTTTTACTTCTCCTTCTCTCTACTCACTGAGAAGCTTTAAGGCATCTCTCTCCTCAGTAAGCTTTCAAACTTTGGCCTCGTACTGGCTCATCTACCCTCGGGATTGGAAACACGCCTCGTGATGAAGCACATATGCCTACAAAAATAAGAAGGGATTATACAAGGAAAGGAAAACACAAGTATGAAAATTGACAAAGAAAGTATGAACTTACCCGATTCAGGGCCTGTTGGGCTTCGTTAAATAGGCAAGACGCTCCCACCTTGCTCGAGCTCTTCTTAGAAGCCTCTAAGTCACTGGGACCGGTAACATCTTCTACCCCGATAAAATAACCACGGAAAGGATCCTCCCCTCCGTGGGCCCCTTCCCCGTGACAAGTCTCCACAGCTTGAGCGTCATGTATCATCGATTGGGAAAAGGAAGGGAAAGAGGGGGAATCCCCGATCTCTATCACACCGAATAGGTCTTTTGGGGCACCGCCTCCATCTTCGGGAGACCCAAGCTCAGTTTGTGCATCAGCATTCATCGCCTCTTCGACGGTCTCTTTACCTCGAGGTAAAACATCCTCGGTCTCCCTCGGCTCGGGAACTTGGGTCGAAGTCCCCTCCTCGACCTCATCAAGCCTGGTCGGAGAAACATCAATTCCCACTGATACCGAAGGATTATGAGTATCGGTGCTAGCCCAGGCACGAGCCAACAGCCCGGAATCACTTTCTTCTTCTTTTTCTTCTTCTTCTTTTTCTTATTCTTCTTCTTCTTCTTCTTCTTCTACTTCATCTTCGTCCCTTAGACTCAGGAACGACTCCATAGTCAAAGGGATTACGTTCGCCTTGGGTTTACGAGCCACTCTCTTTTTGGGTTTTTGACCCTCGTAGTCCGATGCCCTTTTTCTCTTAACCACCTTCTTCGATTTTGAGATAGGCGGTAGAATTTCTTCATCACCTGATGGGGGTCTCATAATCACATCTTTTCCAAGAACTACAAAGAAAGAAAAGTAAGTAAAACTTATGCCCCAAAAAATACTTGAACAGATTGGTGAGCCAAGAGGAAGGTTTACCATGAGTACGAGCCTCCCACCGACCCTTCGACAAATCTTGCCATGCGTGCTCGGCATATGTTGACGTCGAAACCAGGCTCCTGACCCAGTTCTCGAGATAGGGAACCACGCCCGGCATCCAAGCAATAGTTGTATCAAGAAAGACACTGATAAGAAAAGGTGAAGAAGTAAAAACAACAAAAGCTAAAAACGGAATCACACTTACGATTCATATTCCATTTCTCGGGAAATGGCATACTCTCAACCGGGATTAAGTCTGAGGTCTTCACTCGAACAAACCGGCCCATCCAACCCCGATCTTTGTCTTCATCTATGCTCGAGGTGAACGCCTTGGTGGCCCGACGTTGAAGTTTTATCAGCCCACCTCGGTAAAGACGAGGCCTGTATAATCTTACTAGGTGACCGAGGGTAAAGGGAAGCTCATCGATTTTGCTCACAAAGAAACGGATCAGTATTACAATCCTCCAGAAAGAAGGATGTATTTAGCCGAGGGTCACTTGGTACTTTTTTGCAGAAGTCTATGATGACCGAATCGAGGGGACCTAGCGTAAAAGGATAAGTGTAAACACTCAAGTACCCTTCCACATGGGTAGTGATCACTTCCTCCGGTGCCGGTATCACAGCCTCTTTATTTTCCCAATCACAATATTTCTTCACCAAATCAACAAGGCTTTAGGGTAATGAGCATATGTATCTCGATGCCGGCTCACATCGACCAGCAACCGATGAAGGTTTCTCAACCTTAAAGTCAGAATCGATAACACATCCCCCGAGAATGAGTTCTTCGAAGCGTGGCTCCACCACCGGTTTTTTACCAGCCGGCCAAGATGAGGAAGCAGCCTCTTTTTGAGGAACAGTTTTAGAAATCTTAGCCATCTAAATTTCAAGAACAAAGAAGATGGGAAATTGAAATATTTTGGTGTTTGGCAAAGAACAAGCAAAGAAATTTTTAAAGCTGGAAATAGAGAACTTTGGAGAAGGCGAAGAACTGTGAAGGTTGGAATGAGAAGAGTTGAAGGTAAAATGTTTAAAATAATGAAGAAGGGGGGGCTATTTATAGATTTCGCAATGACTGTTCAAAATCGGCAGTGGCCGACCATCGTCTGACGCGCATTTAATGCCTTGATAACTGAACCGACGGGACATTTGTTACATACGTCATAATCGGGCTCGATGCAGACGTCAATGTGTATCTAGTCAAAAGTTAAAAAATTATATTGTTTCTCGCCACATTCTTTTTGAGAAATGAGGGGACTATCTGTATACGGTCAAAATCGAGTTTGCCCTTTGTATAATCAGTCAAGATTAGAACATAATAAATTGAGGGTCGTCATTATAATATCAAGATACGATGTGAAGCCGGGTTATCGAGCTCAAGACCCAGACCGATCAATACTGAGCTCGAGTCAATATCGAGCTCGAGTCAATATCGAGCTCGAGTCAATACCGAGATCGAGTGAATATCGAGCTCGAGTCAATATTGAGGTCGAGTCAATACCGAAATATAATGTGAAGTGGTATTATCAAGCTCGAGATCCAGAGACCGACCAATACTAAGACCGACCAAGATCGAGCTAAGGGACAAAAAGTCACTGTAGTCGTACTAGTGGAGAGAATTTCGACGGGAATTAAGGAAAAACTATTTAACTAATCTATCATGAGATCCCCACTATGTATTTTTGATAATATCCAAAGTAGGATTCCTCTACTATATTAAGAGTGGCTATCATTCCTGTAAGGGGGAGACACATTGAACATTCAGACATCAATACACTCTCACATTTCAAAGATTATTGCGATTTACACACATATAGTAAATATTATCCTTTTTGGAATTTTTTTACATTGGTTCATCTTGTTCATTTATAAATAATTCTCTACTCAATTTGGGTTTGTATTTCATTTCTTTTTTACAGTCAATATTCGATATATTTCTACTTATTTTTCTATTTTGTACCAAGTTATACCACGTATCCTTAGAACTACATATAAATCCAATTCTATCCGTTTTTCGGGTAAACACTAACTCACAGTCGTCATCTATTGGTTTTTTTTATTAACATACGAGTAGATTTTATGGCAAATATGGATCTTCACAAATTCATGTGTGCGTATAGTCGCTTCTTGCAAAAGGAAAAAGGAGAAGATTGAAAGTCGGTAAGACCAAATACTAAGACAGGTTATTTAATAATCATTCTCATATGTAATGATAAATTAAAATTTAAGAAAATAAGGAAGCTCATGCTTATACGTACACTAGGTCTTTAACGACCACCTCTTCACGAAAGAAAATTAATCCAGTCGTTATATGTGTACTTATAACGACTGAATATTTATTCTGGTCGTTAAAGTTATATTTTACTGTATTATTTACAAGGGAATAATTTCCGGTCCTTCAAATTGTGTCAATCCCCTCGTTAAATCTGAATTAAAAAAAATGAGCGCTAATTTTTCCCTCCTTTTTTTTCTCAACCAACTATCCACGCATACCCCCCAAATTATCAAAAAACCCCTACAATCTCTCACTCTAATGCTATCCCAAAACATGTACAACTATTTAAGCAAAGAAGAGGCAAAGAATCACGAACAAATAGGACTCTCGCTGCAACTGGCCACTACTCGATCGGCGAAGAAGTTCTCAAGTGAAGTTAACACTATATANACTTATAACGACTGAATATTTATTCTGGTCGTTAAAGTTATATTTTACTGTATTATTTACAAGGGAATAATTTCCGGTCCTTCAAATTGTGTCAATCCCCTCGTTAAATCTGAATTAAAAAAAAATGAGCGCTAATTTTTCCCTCCTTTTTTTTCTCAACCAACTATCCACGCATACCCCCCAAATTATCAAAAAACCCCTACAATCTCTCACTCTAATGCTATCCCAAAACATGTACAACTATTTCAGCAAAGAAGAGGCAAAGAATCACGAACAAATAGGACTCTCGCTGCAACTGGCCACTACTCGATCGGCGAAGAAGTTCTCAAGTGAAGTTAACACTATATGTACAGAGCAAAACTCAACAAATAATCACAAAAAAATCTGAGCTTCTTGCTGTACAATCTGTATTCTCTGGTGACTCTGTCTCAATGCTAATAGGGTTCTGCTCTCCTTCTCGTCAAGGTAAACTCAAGTCGCTAAACTTGTAGTTATAACTATTGTGAAATTGGGTCTTTTTTTTATCTCTCTGCTTTTCAAATATTGGATTTGTTCTTAGAATTACATGTATATTTTCCTGATTTATAGTTATATTGACGCCCTTTATAGCGAGGCTTCTTGCAGTACCTCTGATATTTGTTTGCTTGCTGGAAGATTTAGATTTAAGAATCAAACATGTTTGTAGGGATTAAATTTGCCTCTTAGTTTGTAACAATATGTGTTTAGATGTGGTGTTTCTTAGATCTTCACTGATTAGTTCCTGAAAAAACCTCTTCTTGTGACCATTTGTGATCAAAGCAATCTGCAAAAAGATTATCACAATAATAATGTATTATTTCAGAAAGATTCAACAGAGAAACTCCATGTAACAATGAAAATAATATGTTAGTGGGATAAAAATAGCAAGGCCTAATGTTGTTTTTTTAAAAAATATTATTGCCTTTTGCTATTGAATATAATCACTACAGAAGAAAAAAACTTCTTTGACTAGTTCTTTGAATAGTTCTTTGCTATTTAATTTAATGAATTGATCAAGTACTGTTTTCTTACCTTACCTAGAAGATGATGTTCTGGCCAAATAAAGTTGAACTATATTTCTTAATTAGCCCTTTAATTTTGATTCTAGAAAATAGAAGTTGTTATATGATTATTGTTTTGTTTCCATTATATTTCTTAGTGATGTTTGTATTCATTATTGTAAAAGTTGTTAGATGATCATTGTTTTGTTTCTAAAGCATTGGTCATGGCTGTGATACTTTAGAAAGCTCACATATATAACATCTGTTTGCTTTTACTTTCGATTTTTCAATCTGAATTAGCGATTTTAAAGACGATACGATGATTATTATCGATTTTGCTTTAGTATATATTTGTACTACAAACAAGTTGAAATGTTTGCTTATTTGTTGGCTTGTTGAATAAATGTTTACTTCTGGTTAATACATATATTTTAATCATATACACATATATATTACATATGTACCAGATTATGGCGCCTGATAAAAAATGGATGGAACTTGTCCATGATCGACTTGGTAATGCTTACAAGCTTGGGGTGGACAGTGTTTTGGATTTTGCTTTTACAAGATTAAGTGAAGCGCGTGTAATACGTTGTCCATGTATCAAATGTTGTAATACATCTTCGGGAACACGTGAGATAGTTAAGTCACATTTAATAGTATATGGAATAATTTAAAATTATACTTTTTGGTATCATCACGGAAAAACGTTAGGTGAGCCACAATCAAATTCAGAAGATGTAGAAGATGATGACATTGAAGAAGCTGATGGTGAGGATGGAATACATGGGATCCAAAGATATTTATACCTTGATTTTGATGTAGATAATACGAACATTGATGGTGATGATTTTCTTGAGGAGGAACCAAATCTTGAAGCAAAAAAATTCTATAGACTTTTAAAGGATTTTGAGCAACCATCGTACCAAATTTCAAAAGTTTCTAAACTTTCTACTATGGTTAAATTGCTTCATATTAAGTATTGGACGTTAGAGTTATGAGTCATTTACAATGTTGTTGAAGATGCCGAAGGAAGATCTATTTCATGATGAATCAAACTTGCCAGATTCATATTATGAGGCAAAGAAGATAATTCAGGATCTTGGACTTTCTTATAGGAAGATTGACGCATGTAAGAATAATTGTATGTTATATTGGAAGGATGACAAGTTTCTTGAATCTTGCAAAGTTTGTGGAACATTTAGATGGAAAGAGGATAAACATAGTGGAGAAACTAAATTTAAGAGTGGGAAAAAAGATAGCGCACAAGATTTTACGTTATTTTTCCTTAAAGTCAAGACTCCAAAGATTGTTTATGTCCTCAAAGATATCATCTTTAATGACATGACATCATGACAAAAGAGTCGACGATGGAATAATGAGGCACCCAGCTGACTCAATGGCATGGAAAAAATTTGATGAACTTCACCAATCTTTCGCCGCTGAACCTCGTAATGTTCGACTTGGACTTGCTAGTGATGGTTTTCAACCATTTGGAAGTTTTAGAACTCCGTACAATATTTGGCCTATTGTACTTATTCCTTATAATTTACCACCTTCGCTATGTATGAAGCAAGAGAATTTTATTTTATCGATGCTTATTCCTGGTCTTGAAAGTCCGGGAGATGCAATTGATGTTTATCTTCAGACTTTGATAGATGAGTTAAAGGAATTATGGGAAACTGGAGTGGAGACCTTTGATGCGTCAACTAGACAGAACTTTATGTTGCATGCAGCTTTATTATGGACCACTAATGACTTTCCGGCCTATGCAAATTTATCTGGATGAAGTATAGGAAAATTGGCTTGCCCATGTTGCAATAAAGAAACATCCTCAATTAGGTTAGAAAATGGTAAAAAGCAGTGTTATATGGGTCATATACTCTTTCTTCCTCTTAATCACAAATAGAGAAATGATAAAGAATCATTTGATGGCACTAAGTAGCGAAGACTACCACCCTAAATTTTATCGAGTGAGCTTGATCAAGTGGTTGATTTAGATGGTTTACCACTAACAAAGGATCCAAAGAAGAAGCCTAAAATATCACATGAGAGTAGGAGTGACAATTAGAATGAGAAGAGTATTTTCTTTGATCTTTCCTATTGAAAAACTCTATTATTGCGACATAAATTAGATGTGATGCATATTGAGAAAAATATATGTGACAATATTTTGGGGACAATCTTAAATGTCAAAGGAAAAACCAAAGAACGATAAAAGCTCGATTGGATTTGCAAGCAATGAACATAAGGAAAGAATTGCATCCAATTAAAAATGGGAATAAATATGAGCTACCAACATCATGTTACACGTTATCTCCTGAAGAGAAGAATATATTTTTCAGATTCCTAAAGAACTTAAAGGTTCGAAATGAATATTCATCAAATATATCTCAGTGTGTCAATACTAAAGATCGCAAAATTTCAGACCTAAAAAGTCATGATTGCCATGTTCTTCTACAATATTTACTTCCACTTGCTATACGTGGTATGCTTTGCAAATTTGTATGTGAACCTCTTATTGAGTTGTCTTTATTTTTCAACTTGCTTGGAGCAAAATATTGAAGAATGGATAAGTTAGAACAAATAGCAGCTCAAATTCCTATAACTCTGTGCAAGTTAGAAAATATATTCCCTCCTTCATTTTTATGTGATGGTGCCCTTGCCGATCCATTTAGCTAATTAGGCTATGATTGTTGGACTTATTCAATATCAATAGATGTATCCAGTGGCACGATGGCTATACTTTTTGAAATCTTTAGTTGGTAATAGAGCTTGCTCAGAAGGTTCTATCGCGGAGGGATATTTGGCAACTGGATGTTTGAATTTATGTTCAAGGTATTTGCATACAATGAAAACAAAGTTTAATCGCCTTGAGCGGAATTATGATGGTGGTGTTATTGAATCTGATGGAGGTTTAACAGTTTTTTGTTAACCTGAAAAAGAAGTAAGAGTTGAAAAATTAGACAAACTTAATCCAGATGAATTAGAGCAACCACATATTTATATTTTGAAGAACTATGATGAAACTCAACCATTTCTCGAGTAAGTATTGACTCGACATACTAATTCACTTATATTTTATCCATGATTTCAATTAAAATGACATGTTATTCTTTAATTTTTTGTAGAGAGTTTTCACAAATTTCAGGTGATACCTCTCAAAAATATTCAGATAGGGAGTTCATTAGCTGGTTAAAAAAAGGTTAGTACTACTATATACTATTGTTATTTTTTTAAACATAATTTTTCTATAGTATTTGCTAATTAAATTTGCCATATGTGAGACGTCTCAAAGGTTACATTACTAATGGATATATGTTTCATGTGGAAGACTATGACGGGGGTTTGAGAACTCAAAACTATGAGGTGGTTGTAGTTGGTGAGACAAATGAAGAGAATAAAAATATTGATTATTATGGAGAACTTACTGAAATTCTTGAATTGTAATTTATTGGAGAAAAAAGAGTGATTTTGTTTAGATGTATGTGGTTTGATGTGTATGGCCAAGAAAAAGGAGTTAAAATGGATGAATATGGCTTTGTGAGTGTTAATCGTTAGCGATTATTGAAAACTAATGAGCCATTTGTATTAGAAAACCAAGCATTACAAGTATTTTATGTCGACGATCCTTCAAATAAAGTGTGATGACCCGACCGGTCATTTAGAGTATTTGCACTTCGCTCGGTAGTTTGAGGGCATGAGTAGCTTCGCATGATGTATTATGACTTGTGTGAATCGTCAGTTTTGATTTTCAGATTATTCGGAATCGATTTGGAAGAATGAATTTCATGATTGAAACTTTAAGTTGGAAGAGGTGATTAAGTTTGACTTTTGTAAATTTGACCCCAGAACGAAGTTTTGATAGTTTCGTTAGGTCTGGATGATTATTTTGGACTCGAGCGTATGTTCGGATTTGCATTTGGATATTTCTAGAAGAATTCGGCACTAATTGGCGAAAGTTAGAAATTTGAAGGTTTGGAAAGTTCTTAAGTTTGACCGGGAGTTGACTTTGATGATATCGGATTCGGATTGTGGTTCCGAGAAATGGAATAGCTTCGTTATGTCATTTGAGACTTGTGTAAAAAATTTGATTTCATTCTGGGTTGATTTGATATGTTTGGCGCGAGTTTTGGAGGTTGGAAGTTCGAAGTTCATCAATTTTGATTTGAGGTGCGATTCGTTGTTTCGATGTTAATATACGTGATTTGGAGCCTCGAGTAGGTCCGAGTTATGTTATAGTACTTGTTAGTATATTCGGACAGGGTCCGAGTGGCTCAGAGGAGTTTCAGACGAGGTTTAGATCGTTTGGATCAATTTTTGTTAAGGCCGGTTTTTGAGTAGTCCTGGTGTGATTGAGCATTTTTAACTGGCACCTGCGTGATCCCAGAAACAGAATTTCTGCCGCATATACGAGGGCGGGCTACCAGTGGCCATTCGCAGGAGTGAAACTCTTGCTGCAAAAGCGACGCTGCAAAAGCGACGCCGCAAAAGCGACTAAGTTGGTTGCAGATGCGACGATACCTGGGCAGAATCTATATATCAAGGGTTTGGCTATTTTATTAACATTTTGAGTTGGGGAGATCGGATTTAAGTGATTTTGGAGGAAAATTTCATCACAGGGATTTGGGTAAGTATTTTATACTCGGTTTTGATTATATTTCGTGATTCTATCTTCGTTTTTGGTAATTGGATTATGATTTTTTAAAGAGAAATTGTGGGTTTTAGCCTAAAGTTTCATAGAGTGAGTTTTTGAGTTTTGAACATCGATTTGGAGTCAGATTTGGATGAAACTAGTATGGTGGGACTTGTAATTTAATGGGTTGTCAGATTTTATAAGTTTTGTTGTGTTCCAAGGCGCGGGCCCGGGTTGGACTTGTGGGTTAATTTTGAGCTTTTTATTAAAGATTCGACCTTTATCGATTGTGTTTGTTTCCTTTGGCATTATTGGATGTATTTGAGTTGCTTTTGGCTAGTTTCGAGCCATTCGGAGGTCAGTAACGGGATATCATTTTTGGAGCATCGCTTGGCCTGCTCGGTATTGGATTAGGCTTGTTCGAGGTAAGTAACACTTCCAAACTTGATGTTGAGGGTATGAAACATCTAATTACATGTTATGTGATTGATGTTGAGGTGACGCGCATGCTAGATGACGGGCGTGTGGGCGTATACCATGTGAGTTGTGATGTGGTCGATTTCGTGAAACTGTGTAGCTATCTTATCCGAATGTTTTTACTGTACTCTATGTGTTAGAGCACTTGAGCTGTAATCTATGCTAAAAATCATGTTTAGGCTATATGCTGGTACGATTGGGACCCACATCGGTCATTCTATTCTGTCGAGTTATGTGCTTAATTGCAGTTATGTACTCAGTCACATTTATCATTTCATGTCATGTCTCAGTCTGTATATCGTATATTGTCACATCCCATATCATTTAATAAGGCTGCTTAGCATGAGCATTGTGAGCCCGAGAGACTGGAGAGATTATTGACTGAGTGAGGCCG